>ML810129.1:30684-45190 GCA_009831015.1 Picea engelmannii
CTTCTAATTCCTCTAAAGATGAATGTTTTGGTGGTTTTGAGAGTCACACAAGAGGAATAGGGTCCAAGTTGTTGTTAAAAATGGGCTATGAAGGTAAAGGGTTAGGCAAGCATGCACAAGGCATTGTTGAGCCTATTGTTGTTTAAGAAACACCTAAGTATTGTGGTCTTGGATATGAACGAATTGATGGAGCAAATTCTAAAGTCGAGGAGACAAGGGAAAAAGTTCCAAGTACAAATTTTGTTTCAAATTCACCTCCTCAAGAAGGCTTTAAAGGTGAAAGTTCAAGAACTTTTGTTGAAAGTTCAATCCCTCCAGCATGCAAGGGTTGTGTTCAAGATGAATGCGAATGTGTGGAACGAAAGAGTTGTGACAATGATGAGGACAAGAACACTGTTGATGGACTTCAAAGGAGATCCTGTAACTCTTCAGATTCACCTCCTCAAAGAGGCGATAAAGGTGAATGTTCAAGGTATAATTCCGCTTATCATTCAGTTGCTTTTGATTATGTTATGCATAATAACTTTGTATTTAAAAATGGAAGAAAGAATCCTTGTACATATTGTGGTTTGTATAACCATCATGTTTCAAAGTGTTGGAAAATATTGGCCAATTTCAGGAAACTTTATAAGCAAAGACAACGTGAAAAGAGGATGCAAAAGATTTGCACTCATTGTCAGAAGCGGGGTCATCTCATTGAGCAATGTTGGATGTTGCATCCAACCACTCATCCACAACACAAGAAGCAGTTGGATAAAGAGATTGGCAAGAATGGAAGAGGAGATTCCATCATCGATGTGAGTCAAGATGATTCACAAGAGGATGATTTCCAGCAAATAAAGTCACCGTTGAGTTGGCTTGGTAACAAATGGTTGGATTTCTTGAGCAAGTGAGGCTTGCATTTTTCTGTTGTAAATGCACTTTTCAGTGTTATGTGTGCATTTATGGGAAGCATGATAAGTTGCAGCCATTTATATTTTTTGTATTCAACTCTTAAGTACCCATATGTTTCGAGGTTGTACTTATGCTTGTACTGGAAGGAGCGTTGAAGAGTCCTGAACATGCATTTGTTTTTATGTATGTGTAATCAGTGAACCTGGTGATGGTTCATCATGAGTGATTCATGATTGTTACATGATTATGTATCATGTTTGTTGACTTGTCAGTTTGGGAAGGTTGATGTTTCAATGAGTCTCGATTGGTGTTGATGATTTTCTGACAACTATGTTGTGTCGATCGTGTTGTTCGACTTGTGTTTAGTCGATGGTGTTTATTGACTTGAAAGTTGATTTTTAAAATGCCATGTGCTTTGATAAAGTACGATATGCGATAGTTTGTTTGAAGAACAAAAGATTTTGTTGGCATCATTTTCAATCTTGTATGATTTGTTTTCAAGATTGATGGTTTTCTTGGTTTGTGACAAGATGTCGCAGGAAGGTTTTTGCAGCCATTGGAGAGATGATTTTGTTGACGCCACAGAGTTCGAAAGAGGGACTTGATTCTCAGTGGGAAGGTTGGAAGTCTTCCAAGCACAGAGAGAGCGGTGGGTCAGCAATAGCCAGAGAGCAGTGGTTGAGGGACATAGCCAGTTGCAGTGCAGGGCATGTCAAAGTATTCAGGTAATTGTCGAAAAGATTTTGATATAACTTGAAAGCAGACAGATAAGCTTTTGTGGATCCAAAAGCCTTTCAGTGGGAAGGTGTGATCAAAATCTAGACCAGGGGATCAAATTTTGCCCAAATTTCAAAGTGCTCAGAATGCAACGAAAATGGTGCCATTGCATCCGTCTCGTCTTCCTGATTTCGGTGGTATATTTACTTTCTCAAACGGAGTCCGTATGGAGAAGATATCGCGATCTGTTTGCCAAGCCAAACATGGAAAAATTTTAATGCTGGCTGTACCAGTCCATACAGTCCGTACAGAATACGTGGCAGGTCCATACAGGACATGTGGCGGCTCTAGGTGATGACACATGTCATGCAGTTTTGGCTTTTTGGGCATACGGTTGGACCAATTCGGAGGTGAAACGTGTCACCACTGGAAGGGTGACACGTGGCAAGGATGACGTCAGCATCCTACGTGTCGGATGACGTCAGCAACATGCGTGGCGATGATGTGGCAGTTGGTTATTGGTTGGTTGCTGGCAAATTGGATGGTGACACGTGTCCGGTTGATGGCAAGTAATATGAGGACACGTGGCCCAATCCATGGGCGCCACGTGTCCCCCTCATTAATTGGTTATGTGGTTGTATATAAAATATATGGGAGTCCGTGGGGTTCGACCCTCGGACCTCCCCAACACCTAATGCCTTCGCACGACCGCCCGACCAATGGGCCATACCTTGTCACTTGATAGGTATATGGATTTGAATATATTTATATTCGTATTGTTTACATTGGCACGGAAAGGGTCGGGCCGTGGCTTAAGCCCCGACCCGTGGTTTTGATTAAACTCATATGACCATATAATATAGCGACGATTGTTCGCACGAATTGATATGACCGTTGGTCATATGAAATATGTATGTGACCACCGTATATGCGCAGTTATAATATTTGTGCGCGCGGTTTGGTTAAAACCCACGGTTGTAATCCCATTCCACATGTGACCAATATTTTAAATGCGCGCGGGGATTTGAAATGCATTTTAATTGTGGTTTAAAATGGTTTAATAACCAACCACCACTTGTCATTGTTATATTCTCCCTTGGGAAACTCAACCCTTTTTGCTTTTGCGAGAGGTCGTATGGAGGACCTTGTGACCGAGAGCTTGGCGGTTAGGGGCTGGAGGCACCCTAACCGTTCTATGTTTTGCACCGTTGGCGCGGTTGCGCCCGGTGCTGGGTTTTAACGCGTTTTGGGAGCGTGTTCCTGGTTCATGCACACAGAGGTGCGTTTTGTAGAGCCAGTTTCAGAAAGCTTAAAGGAGGAAAATGGAGGAGGCCTAACTTCTTCATCTTTTGGCCGATTGAGGTGCCGTAAAAGCCCAGCTAGGGGTTTTTGGATGTGCTGAATCCATTGGCACAGTTTTCACAACCATTTGAAGACTTCCTCTGCAAGTTTTCACCATTGAAGTTTCAGCAAGCTCCAGGGAGCTTGAAGCCCTCGTTGATGGAGGACATGGTTTGGTGAGCCTATGTTTGTTTTCTTTGATTGAATAATCATTTTTGGCTAATTAATATGCTTTGAACACATTGGGACAGCGTTCAGAGGCTGTTCAGGACTTTTACAGGTGTTTTTTCCAAAGAGAAGCTCAGGGAATCTTATGGCCACATGTAGAAGAGGTCATGCCCGGATGAGCCATGATCCGTTTTTAGAGTTCTATTAGTCATTTTTGGGGTTTTTATGTGTTTTGATCTCAATGGTACAATATTTTTTTCCATTGGAGTTGAGCATCAGCTTGTAAAAGAACTTTTTACTAATTAATCCCAGAGAGCCAAGTCCATTATGGAGGCTCAAGGAGATGTAGCCCGGAGGGGGGTGAACTCCTTTATCATGTTGTGATTGTTCTGAGTTTGATGGTTTATTTGCTGTAATTTATGTTGCTGTGTTTTCATTTAAAGCACATATTTAACCATTTAAAAGAACAATTTCTCACAGATAAACATTTAAAGGAAGAAGCATAAAACTTAGCACATAATTTATCTGGCATATTTTAACACATGAAGCAAGGTCCTGTAAAGTTTATTTTAATGAAGTAGCGGGTGCTTGCATAGCATAACAAGTCAGCCTTCTATTTTCAGATCATGGAAAATCAAAAGAAGATGAGGAATGAAAGAAGGTTGTTGAAGCTGAAGAGAAGAGAAAATATGATGAGGAAGCATAATGGAAAAGACAAGGAAAATTGAATGAAACTCAAAACAACCCATCTACTCCGAATGTGGGCATAGTGAACATTCCTCCTCAGGAATGTACCCCTCTAATGGCCATTCCAGGTAATTCAACCTTCTCCTCAAAAGTGTTAAATTTAGATGATGTTGTAGTAGCAATAGGGGATTACTATTACAGTAAAAAAACTAAAGGAATTCAGAAGAGAACAAGCAAAAGGAAAAGATAGGACACAACTATCAATAATTCCTCAACTAAAAGATTCATTAAATGGGAAGTATGGATAGATCCTAAATATAATTCTATACATATTTCCTCTGCTCTTCATGCATTTGCGAGAGAAAATGTTATGCCTATATTTGAAGTAGCTAGAACACTAGACACTGCACATGAAAAAAATGCAGAGTTAGAAACAAAGTTTAGCACACAACAATATGACCTCACTGGTATTGTAGAGAAACTCTATAAGGAAGAAATGGAAAGGGCCTTACAAACTCAAAAGGGTGAAATCACTATTGAATTCGAGAAGATGACACACACAAATTAGAATTTACATAAATAAGAGATGGATGTTCTTAAGAAAGAACACATTGAGGAGATTGAACAAATTAAAAACAAGTATACTTAGGAATTGGATAGTTTACAAGATGAACAGGAAGGAAACCAACAGGTTTGCGGAGCAACACGAGCATAATATTATGAGCTTATAACAAGATAAAGAAAAGCTAGAAAAGGATTTGGAAGAAAAAAAAGCAACAACCCTTTCCTTAGAGTTCATAAGGGAAGAAACCATGAATATTAATGAAGAGATGAAATCATAGTAGAAGAAGTGATTTTGCATCCTGAATGATATCCAGAAAGACAGGGATGACCAGATCAGGCTAGAGGATAAAATTGAGGAAATTAGAGACAAATATTAGAAATACAATGATGCCTTCAATAGGATTCTTGATTGAAAGAGTGTGTACAAATATCCACCCGTTTCCCTATGAATATAGACAACCAAATAGAAAATGAAAGGTCAAGTCCTTTTCAACACATGGAAACCCTTTTTGTAGGATTTCCAAAAATTCAAGGGATAGTAACCAAAGCATACAAAATATTGTGGAATTCTTTAGATGACATTCTAGAGGAGTTCAAGATGAAAATCCCGCCTTCCATTAATGAAGAAACACCAGCCGAATTGAGGATAGATGAAGTGGAATAACGAATGGAAGTCAGTCAGACAAGTATAACACAACTAATTGAGGTAAATAAAGAGGTTCTATATGAATACTTGATGAATCCCATCAGGTTGATCACACTGACCCAAAATTTCATTAAAAGGACAAAACAATAATTGAAGCTAGAAGTCACCATAAAAATATGTGACTGGGAACTTGACTTATAAAATATGTAGTTGAGCAAGTTAGAGGAAATAATGAAATACTATGCACTTTGGAAGGAGTATCAGGACTAGATGGAAGCACAAAGAGTCTCATGATTATGCTAATTTTGTAACTGATCCTTTTTGTTTGTTTGTTTTGCTCATTCTCTTGATTGTAATCTGAATCAAAATATGAAGAGATGCACTATGATTGTCCTTTGACTGTAAGAAATTTCAAATGTAAACAATCTCTCTTATTTTATAAAATACGAGACTAGAAATGGAAAGGTGCTTTTGGATCTGTGTATATCAGAACAATACTCTTATTGTATGGTTAATAGAGCAAGAGACATTTATGTGAATTTCAGGATCAAATATGTGCAAATGAGATTATTCTTTTTGTTCATGTATGGTATATGAATGTATGGATTATAGTCTTGCGGAATTTTTCTTTACTGTATTCTATATGTTTATATTGTTTGAATTTCCTTATGAGTACAACAACAGTGTAATAAGTGGGTTAAACAATTAATTGTTCTCTTCTTATTTCACTATCATAATAATCTATTTTTTGCATAAATGAGCTCATTATTTTGCAGATAGTATCAATCTTCACTGTACTCATCTTAATTAGTCCTCTCCTTATCAAGATAGGTTATAATAGCTTAGGAATGCATTTAGAGTAGTAGTAGGCAACAATAGTTAGTTTAGTTTCAGATTTTAATTCATATAAGAACATCATGTTCTCAGATTCATACTAGTAATTAGTTTAGAGTGGAAACTAGGCCCAAATATTGGTCGAAAAATCCATTCCAAACGAGAGTAGGTCTAATTGGGACCTTCCACTGAGCGTTCCCCCTTACCTTATTGATAGGACAATTTGGACCCATAAACAAAAATGGCACTAGAAAGAGGGCCATCGAACTGAATGGCTGCTAAGATATTGAAAAAACCTACCTGTTCTATTCTACTTATAAACATTACTTAGTCTGGTGATTCTCACCACACCAACCATGAGCATGTTTATTACCTAAATCGTACTCTTTGAACACTCCTGCTCAAGTTTCCATTCAATGGGGCTCTATTCATTCTGAGGTTGTATCCCCAACACATCACATGTTTACAAAAGATGATCTCGATACATTAATAAGAGAATCCCACGAATGTGTCCTAACTCAGCAGTGGAGCAATAAAACTGACCAACTCCCTATTCAATTTTATGTATGCCAAGGCCAATGAAGCCCTACCTAGGAAGAACCGTATCTTGAAATCCCCCTTGCCCATGAAGGAAGCCCAACTGTCGGGACACCCGATTATCACCTATCTCAATTCCTGCAAGGAATTTTGGAACCCTTAGACTTTGAATTAGAATATTACCTAGTTGTTGGGAGTGGAAAACCTCTTATTCCTCCTAAATATCCACCCTGAACACCCATGGGTGAACCTGAAGACAAGAATGAAGGAGAAGGAGAAGGAGAAGGAAGACAAATAATCCTTATCAACCCTCAACCAATGGATATATTTAATCAAAATCAACAAAATAACCAAGCCTAGCTGGTTCCATATGCTATTGTGTTGCATGGGGAAGTCCATGATACACCCAAACATCCTGAGAAATTCTTGTCTAAATTTTACCTTGATAAAAAATATTATGTGGAAGACCATATGTTGGACAAGAAGTTTTGAAAATAATTTTGAGAAGAATCTAAGTATGAATAAATCGGGCAGAAGGAAGGATTCACGCAAAAGGAAGGATTCACATAGAAGATACAAAGGGCACAGAAGGATGCGAAGGATGAAGATAAAACAAATCCAAAAGGATAAAGAAAGCGAGCGAGAAAAGGAAGCACAAACGATGGTAGTGCGACTTTCAAAAAATAGAAATGAAAACAAAAAAGTGTTGGTTGTGGAGGCTGATTATCTTCCTGATTCAGAGGTCTTTGTTTTTAGCCGTGTTTATACCCCATGAGACTTTAAACCCTGTAAGACTCTACACCCCTCCATGCAGGGAGTGTAGGGGGGGATTTCCCCACCTCTGGGGTCTAGGGGAAAGCAAGCCCTCGAAGGAAAAATTGCCTTGTAAATGTATATTGTAATTTCATAGTAAATCTGGACCATTCACTATAAGGTTGCAGACCTGACTGTAGAAGTTATGTTAGGGTTTTTTTCTCTAGAAGGGAACCCTCTTTTATGAGGGAAATGTATTGCAGCTATGTATTATTGTGAATATTGTATTATGAGTGAGGAGACTGTGAGAGAAAGAAGAGGAAGTTACAGTGGGTGTTCTATAGGTTGTATCCCTTCATTTGATGGATAATAATAAAGGAAGGACCTGACAATTTCTCTGGTGTACGTAGCCCACACTGGGTGAAATACGTATATATGTGTCTCTATTGTATTGTGTATCTTTTGTGTTTTATTTCCACATTTGTTTTATTTTATTTCTCTGCAATCCTGTTTTTCTAACAATTGGTATCAGAGAAAAAGGTAGCTCGTAGGAAAAGAGGGTTCCTGGTTCGAGTGGGAGTAATGGTAGAAGATGGTCGAGAAATTTAATGACCAAAAATACCAATTATGTAAGATGCAGATGGGAGATTATTTATATCAGAAGGATATATTCCTACCATTGGGTGGAATAGAAAAGAAGTTGATGGCCATGAAGGATGAATAATAGGAGGTTCTTGACAAAAAGGCACTAGAAATGATACAGATGAGCCTCGAAGCATCCGTGGCTTTCAATATTTTGAAAGAAAAGAAAATGAAGGAGATGATGGATGAATTTGCTAATCTATATGGAAAACCCTCGATGTCCAATAAGGTATTTCGAATTCATAGTTTTCCACCTCCCGTAGGTTCATTATTTATCTCTTCTCTTCAGATTCTTCTTTAACCCGGCTTAAATTTCCTGAAGATGGGTCCTGATATGGACTCGAAGCATCGACCTCTGATTTTCAATAGTGTGGTTCCTCTGAATCTTCTAAAAAATCCCTCTTACATAAATCTTACTGTTAATATATTTCTAATGAAGAGATTATTTAATATGAAGATGTCAGAAGGTGGGTCTATTGCAGATCATTTAAATGAATTTAATATGGTTACTAATCAACTAAGTTCTGTAAAAGTGGAGTTTGATGATGAGGTTAGGGCTCTTCTAATATTGTGCTCATTACTAGAAAGATGAAATGGCTTGGTCATGGCTATAAGTAACTCTGTCTCTGGTTCAAACACTTTAAAATTTGATTATGTTGTTGGTGTTATCCTTAGTGAGGAAATGCGACGAAAAAGCACGGGTGAGACATCAGGTAATGCATTAAACATGCAGAACAAGGGAAGACAAAAGGATAGAGGAAAGGGCTCAAGGAATCGCGTGAATACTAGGAAGGTTAGATCTAAATCCATAATGGGAAATATAGAGTGCTAGAATTGTGGGAAGAAAGGACATCTGAAGAAAGACTGCAGAGCTCCAAAGAAACAAAGAGATGGACAGTAGGAGAAAAATCAATAAGCAAATGTAACAGGTGATGTGTTACAAGATGCTTTGATTGTTTATGTAGATAATATTTCCGAGTCTTGGTTAGTAGATTCAGGGGCTTCATTTCATGCCACATCCCATAGGAAACATTTTCTAGATTATGTTCAAGGTGATTTTGGACAGGTTCATTTGGGTGATGATGCACCATGAAAAATTGTTGGAATGGGAAAGGTAAAAATAAAGAAAAGGAATGGAAATCAATGGTTGATTAAAGAGGTAATACATGTTCTATATCTAAGGAAAAATCTAATTTCAATAGGGCAGTTGGCAAGTGAAGGTTGTATATCCATATTTATAGAGAAGATGTTGAAGGTCACCAAAGGATAACTGGTGATAACAAAAGGAGAGAAGGTAGGTACATTGTATTTATGTACTGGTAATACTGAATCTTCTATCTCTTTAGCTTCTACAGGAGTGGACACAACACTGTGGCATCATAGGCTTGGACGCATGAGTGAGAAGGGGATGTAGATACTTCACAAAAGAAATTTGTTGCAGATCTTAAACAAATTGATTTGGATTTATGTGAGCATTGTGTTTATGGAAAACATAAGAGAGTCAGAATTCTCAGAGTCGGAAAAGAAAAGAAGAGTGAAAGGTTAGATATTATGCATACAAATGTATGGGGACCAACTCAGGTATAATCTCTTGGTGGATCTCGATATTATGTTACTTTTATTGATGATGAAACTAGAAAAACTTGGGTTTATTGCATTCGAAAAAAATACAATGTTTTTGATACTTTTAATAAATGGAAAGATTTAGTTGAGAATGAGACAGGAAAAAGGTTGAAGTGTCTCAGATGAGACAATGGAGGTGAATATTGTAGCAAGGATTTTGATGATTACTGTTCATACCATGGGATTCGTATAGAGAAGAAAGTGCCAGGAACACCACAAGAAAATGGTGTGTCGAAAGGATGAATAGGACAATCATGGAGTGTGCAAGGAGTATGAGATTGCATGCTTGTTTTCCCTTATAGTTCTAGGTAGATGATGTAGATACTTCTGTTTACTTAATAAACAAAGGACCTTCAAGCTCTTTGGATGGTCGAATTCCAGAGGAGGCATGGATAGGTAAAAAGGTAAACTATTCTTTTTTAAGACTTTCGATTGTGAAGCATTTGTCCATATTGATAAAGAAAATAGAACAAAGCTTGAGGAAAAATCCAAGAAGTGCACCTTTATTGGATACAATGTTAATGATTTTGGTTATCACTTAGGGGATTATGAAAATCACAAAATAGTTAGGAGTAGAGATGTCATATTCAATGAGAAGGTCATTTACAAAGATTAGTTGCAGGGGAAGATATAAGAAAAAGAAAAACCAAAATACACAGTGATTGATGAGATCACTAAAAAAGAAATTCCAAAGGTACCAGAATATCAAAATGTACAACAACAGGAGAAACATGTACCTCAAACTCCTACATGTGTTGTTAGAAGATATACCGAGTTAAGTAGACCCCTTGAATGATACCCTAATTCATTGTATTATTTTTTGTTGACTTATTCTGGTGAACCTGAATGTTATGAAGAGGCAATGCAGGTAGACACCAAAAATAAGTGAGCAAGGTATGAAAGAGGAAATGGATTCCCAGGTAAATAACTAGACTTGGGATTTGGTTCACTTGCCTGCTGGAAAAAGAACATTCCAGAATAAATGGGTTTATAAGTTGAAGGAAGAATATGGAGGAAAATAACAATACATGTGATCTAGATGGAGGTCGGTGGCCTCCCACCTATTCCAATTGGTTCATTTTGGTAGTTTTCCACTTTGGCCATTTTTGTTTTCCTAGTTTTTAGGTCCCTAACTTGCGGGGCCATTTTGAGGCCCTAAACAACACTTTTAGGGCTCTCCATAGTTGAAAATTCCCTTTGATGGATCACAACAAAATGTGTAGTCCTCAGATAGACCTTTCTAATGAGCTATCATGCACTTAAAAAAAATATTGTATGCAAAATTTACGACCCCGGGAAGTTGATGGACTAACTTAGCCAAACAGGGCCCACATGACTTTTGGTGCTTCATCTCCTAGGGTTAGGTTTTTGGATGTCTAGGGTTTTTGACATTCCTGTTAATTGTAAAAAGACCTTCAGAGCCTCATTGTAATTGTATTCTTGCGAATGAGCATAATGGTCACATATCTTCTTAGAGATAAGCCACCACCATTCCAACAAGCTTGTTTGCCACTGCATTTTACAGTTTCAGCTTATTTCCTTATTAAATAGAAAACCAATTTTACTGTATCTCTGTTAAGCATATTTTAATAATATGTATTCATTTCATTCTAATCATAAAATCTGTATCAGTGGTATCAGAGCGGTTTTCTCCTTTTTGTCTTAATGCATGTCCCCAACGAGGTCATCGTACAAAGAATTGGGTCTCGAGCTTGTTTCTCTTGAGGACAAAATCTCTCGCACACCCAAACGACCTCTCATGGAAGGAGAAAATAAAGATGACGGGATAGGAGATCCTTTCAAAATGTTTCTTAAGGAATCCCTCATGCAATAGAGGAACAAGATGATGGCTATTTTCATGCAATTCCTTCGGTGACTACCAACAAGCGACACATCTTCCTCGAGCGGAGGCACCACCCCCTTCAAGGTACAAATCAACTTTGATATTCCTATATTTGAAGGTCAGATACACACAGATGCTGTAGACAAGGGGTTGAATCTACTAGAAGGGTATTTTTCTGTCCATAACTTTTCAAATAGAGAAAAAATTACTTTTGCACTCCTCAAAGCAGTTCCCCATGTCAAAGATTGGTGGGAAAATTTTTGTGAGAAAAAGAAAACAAAGGCACCCTCATTATTTACAGTCGTGGCCACCTGGGAATCCTTCAAGGATGCTATTAAGGAACAATACTATTCTTTTAGAAGTTATGATGACTTGTATACCAAATGGACCACACTGCGTCAAGAAAGAGAGAAAGAAGTGCCAGATTTCACAAATATCTTCCATACCTTCCGCACCAAGATGGGTATCAAAGATTCAAAGCGACATCTGGTGCTAAAGTATCATGTTTCTCTACATAGATACATCCATAATGAAATGGAATTTATGGACATATCATCCTTTGGCGTGGCCTATCGATATGCCATCAAAATCGAGCAGAAGCTCAAACAAAAGATGCGACAATTTGGGCTTGGGAACCCCTCGCAGTAAAAACCAGGAAAGGGCGTCCCCAACCTACAGAACAAAGGAAAGAGAAAATATGGATAGTATCAAGACAACCAGGCCAAGCCATAAGCAAAGAAGGACATTGGAAAGACAAAGAAGGATACAGGGAAGTGGTGCAACTTCCATAATAGCCCTTTGCATAATACTGCTAATTTTTGCTCAAAGTAGTCACTGGTGGCCGAAGTGAAAGCCTTTGAATCAGATGTGGGTTCTGAATCTGATTCAAAACCAGAAAGGGGAACATGGATCATTGACGTGGAACCCAGTGCCACCGTTTCTACCACCAAGCTCCAACATGGTGAACCAGACGATCCAGAAGAAGGAGAATGCCTTTTCCATTTGCAGATGTGGGTAAAAGTCACTGCACTACACTTCATTGTTGATAGCGGTAGCTTGAATAAACTCATCTTAGTAGAGGTCATCAAGCGGCTGGCCCTGCCGACAATGCCACACCCACAACCCTACACCATTGGATGGATCTACCAAGGAAGCGATCTCCACGTCAACCAACAATGTCGACTATCATACGACATCAAGCCCTTCAAAGAAGAGGTATTGTGTGATGTTTCTCCTCTCGAAGTTTGTAATGTTCTTTTGGGCCAACCTTATTTATTGAAAGTTCATGATGTATATGAGTCTATGCCTCATAGTTTTATTATTAATTTGAATAGGAAATTGTACAGGATACCCGAGGCGGTCCCTCCTAGTGATATTTCCGTGATCTCTACCAAGCAATGCAGGAAGGTCATCTCTCAGACCGGGAAATTTGTCTTCTTCATGATTCGCTCTCAGAGTAAGTGAAAGATTGCAACCACATCTAGGGCCTCTACGACCGATATCTCCACACAACAAAAGCAAGTGGATAAGGTCATGGAAGAATACTCAGATATATTCTCCTCTCCTATCAAGGTACCTATGCACTGCCAGGTCAAGAATCCCATTGATTTGACCCTAGGTGCATTGGTACCCAATGGGTCGGTCTACCGCTGCTCTTTGTTAGAAAATGAGGAGATCAAGAGGCAGATACAAGAACTTCTCCACAAGGGGAACATCCATCCAATACCATCACCTTGTGGGATCCTAATCATACTGGTGCAGAAGAAAGACATGACCTATCAACTCTGCATTGATTACCGAGCCCTGAATAAAATCACAGTCTAGAACCGGTACCCGATTCCCCGAATTGACGACCTCCTTGATCATCTCACAAGGGACAAATACTTCAGTAAGATTGATATGAAGTTTGGATACCACTAGGTCCTAATAGAACATACAGATGTATGGAATACCACCTTCAAGTCAAAAGAAGGTCTTTTTGAATGGTTGGTCATGCCCTTTGGTTTGAAAAATTCTCCAACAAATTTATGAGGATGATGGATGATATCCTGTGACATTTCACCAATACTTTTGTAGTGGTGTATCTGGATGACATCCTCATATACAACAAGACTTTGACGAAACACTTGCAGCATATTCAACAGGTTCTGTACACCCTGTGACAACACAAACTATATGCAAACTTGGAAAAATGCTCCTTCGGCATGGATAAGGTCCATTACTTAGGCTATATCGTTGATCAACATGGTTTGCATGTGGATCCAACCAATATCCAGGTCATTCGTGACTGAACAACCCCAATCAAACTCACTGAGCCTCATAGCTTCTTGGGCCTCGCTAATTTCTATTGCAGTTTCATGTTGGGATTCTCTCATATCGCATGGGTCCTCAGCCAGGTAACCATGGGTGGTGGTAAGGAAAAGTTTGTGTGGGGCCTATCCCAACAACAAGACTTCGATGATTTGAAGTATCATTTGTGCTCATCCCTAGTACTTTCATTACCAAACTTGCAACATCCCTTTGAGATAAAGACAAATGCTTCAGACGATGTTGTTGGCGTCATTCTCACTCAACACCGCCACCCCGTGGTGTATCATAGTGAGACACTATCAGATACTATCTGTAAGTACCCTACTTATGACAAAGAAATGTACTCCATTGTGAAATCTTGCCACCAGTGGAGACATTACATTTTGGGGAAGGAGACAGTCATCCACACTGATCACAATCCACTATAGTTCATGCAGACCCAAGGAAAATTGCAGAATGACCACCATCATAAGTGGTCCACATACTTGCAGTAGTTCCAACTCAACATCAAGTATAAAATAGGAAGTACCAACCGAGTTTCTGATTGCCTCAGCCGACCTCCAGTCGCGACACTCACGATGATGCTAGACTCTTGCGGCCATGAGCCCTCTCAATGGCCCCACCTCTATGAGATAGACTTTGACTTCTCCACCACCTACCAAATGTTGGGAGAAAACTCAGTGGTCACTAATTTCCATCTTCAGGATGAGATTTTTTTCCATCTGGGCCATCTCTGCGTGTTGGACACACCTACCACACTTAGAGGGGGGGGGTGAATGAGTGTGGGGCTCTTTTTCCCAAAAATTCCCTCTTGCACAAAAACTCATCAATTAGCATTCAAAATTTATTCATTACCCATTGTTGTCATTTATAACCAGTTAGATGTGAGCACATATCAGCAATATATCATCAACAAGTCATCACCACAATGAACACAAAGAACACAA
>ML810129.1:46912-66768 GCA_009831015.1 Picea engelmannii
GTCATCTATACATTTTTCCAACAATGCATCATATACCAATGGAACCACATCGATCCATCTTCATCATCTATCAATGACAACTCATTGATCCATCTTCATCTATGCATTCTCATCAAGGACAATACATATTATATTACATAAATTATCAATCAATCAAGCCTTTGAAATCAATCAATCACTTGACATCAATCAATAAAACCATTGGCATCAATGACAACATGATACAACACTGCATTCCATCAAGTGATCAGGTGAAGTTGATTTGGGAATCTCACTACAATAGGGTGGCAGGACACTTTGGCGTCAAAAAGACAGTGGAAGTGCTGCAAAAACATTTCTACTAGCCGAAACTTCGACAGGATGTCGGCAAGTATATCAGGTCCTGCACCGCCTGTGCTATTTCCAAACCTACCACTAAGAAATAGGGCCTGTACACCCCTCTTCCTACTCCTGACAATCCGTGGGAATCCATATCCATGGACTACAAGTCAGGCCTCCCATCCACCAAGAGGGGATATGACTGTGTTTTTGTGGTTGTTGATTGCTTTTCCAAGATGGCAATTCTTGCTTCCTGCAAGAAGAACATCATTGTAGAAGCCATTGCCAAGATCTTATTTGAATGCATCTGGGTACACTTTGGGATCCCACAAACCATTTTCTCATATTGGGATAGTCGGTTCCTCATCATATTCTGGTCGAGCCTTTGGTCAAGCATCTAGTCACTGCTGGATACCAAGCTCACCAAATCCATTGCCTTCCACCCCCAAATAGATGGCCAAACTAAGTTCGTCAATCAAATGATCATACATATACTGTGCATGTACAATTCCAAGCACCTCCACATGTGGGATGAGAGTCTTCCCTATGTCCAACATAGCTATAACCAAGCCCTGCATAGCTCAACTGGTCACAAACCCTTTTAGGTGGGGTTGGGATTCCAACCATTGGGCCCCATGGATGTTGCACTACCCCTGGCGAACACCTTGATCGACTCATCTCCTGCTCCACCAAAAGATGACAAAGCCACCTGGTTCATTGAGAGGATCCATCACATCCACCAATAGGTTCATGATATTTTATAGAAGTCTAATGCCAAGTACAAGCAACGCCATGATCAACACCGGGTGCCACATAAGTTTTAGGTGGGAGACAAAGTTTGGTTGAACTTGCAGAAAGAATGCCTTACAGGGCCCCATTGAAATATTTTCCCACTCTGGTATGGGCCATACACCATCACTAAGGTTATGGGTGACAATTATTTTTCACTCAACATTCCCCCTTTCCTTGGCCTACACCTAGTCTTCAATGTGGCTCTCCTTTGGCCATATTTCCCACCATTATTGGACACCTCAGAGATAGAAGAGAAGTTGACACCAAAAGAGATCAACCCTGACTACAAGCAACATGAATCCAGTGATCATATTGTGGACACACATATCAAGAGAACCCAACAACAAATGATCCAACTTTATCAAGTTGTCAAAGCAGGCAACTTCTGCACCAAGGCAAGTGGCTTACTCGGGGCCAAATTCAGTAGAAACTTCCTCATTTGATGGGGGAATTCAATGCAATGGAGACCATTTATTACTAATGGGGGAGGATTGATCCATATGGATGTCGGTGGCCTCCCACCTATTCCAACTGGTTCATTTTGTAGTTTTTCAGTTTTTCAGTTTTGTTTTCCTAGTTTTTGGGTCCCTGACTTGCGGGGCCGTTTTGAGTCCCTAAACAACGTTTTTAGGGCTCGCCACAGTAAACAATTCCCTTTGATGTATCATAACAAAATGTGATAGACCTTTCCAACAAGTTATCGTGTGCTTAAAAAAAATATCGTATGAAAAATTTATGGCCCCAGGAAGTTGATGTACTAACTTACCCAAACAAGGCCCACATGACTTTTGGCGCTTCATCTCCTAGGGTTAGGTTTTTGGATGTCTAGGGTTTTTGACATTCCTGTTTATTTTAAAAAGGCATTCAGAGCCTCATTGTAATGATCTTCTTGCAAATGAGCACAACCGTCACATCTCTTCTTAGAGATAAGCTGCCACCATTCCAACAAGCTTGTTTTCCGCTGCATTTACAATTTCAACTTATTTCCTTATTGAATAGAAGACCAATTTTACTGTATCTTTGTTATTCCGTGTTAAGCATATTTTAATAATATGTATTCATTTCATTCTTCTCATAAAATCTGGATCAACATGGTTAGTCTTCTTGTAAAGGGGTTTCAAAAAATAAAGGTATAGATTTTGATGAAATATTTTCTCCTGTTGTTAAAATGATTTCAGTTAGGACTATTTTAAGTCTTGTGGGAGTATAAAATTTGAATCTTGAACAATTAGATGTAAAAACAACTTTTCTCCATGGGGATTTGGAGGAAGATATTTATATTCAACAACCACAGGGGTATGAGGTCAAAGGGAAGGAGATTTTGGTATGAATTTTGAAGAAGAGCTTGAATGGCCTAAATCAATCTCCAAGGCAATTGTATTTGAAGTTTGACAGGTTTATGGCAAAACAAGGTTATAGTAGATGTCATTCCGATCACTGTGTTTATTTTAAAAGGCTAGAAAATGGAAGCTATATTATCTTGCTATTGTATGTAGATGACATGCTTGTTGTAGGGTCTAATATGCAGAATATAAATGTGCTCAAGAAGAAATTATCTAATTCATTTGCGATGAAGGATTTGGGTGCTGCAAAGAAAATACTTGGTATGAGAATAACAAGAGATAAGGAAAATTACAAATTGACATTGTCTCAGGGTGAGTACATAGATAAGGTGTTGGAGAGGTTTGGAATGAAGAATGCAAAACTAGTTAGTACACCTTTGGCCAGCCATTTGAAATTAACTAAGAAAATGTGTCCCAAGACACAAGAGGAGATAGAATACATGTCCAGGGTCCCTTATTCACCAATAGTTGGAATCTTGATGTATGTGATGGTTTTCACAAGACCAGATATTGCACATGCAGTGGGAGTTGTGAGCAAGTATATGAACAATCCATGTAAAGAACATTGGGAGGTACTAAAGAGGATTCTTAGGTATTTCATAGATATAGCTACTCATGCATTATGTTTTGAAGGTTTAGACATTGTTCTACATGGATATGTTGATTCAGATATTGCAGGTGATCAAGATAGCAGGATGAGCACCACATGGTATTTTTTTACTATAGGTGGAACAACAACAAGTTGGATTTTGAAAATGAAAAAGGCTGTTTCACTTTCAACAACATAAGAAGAATATGTTGCTGCTACATAGGCTAGTAAAGAGATGATTTGGTTATAGAGGTTTATGGAGGAATTGGGAAAGAAGCAAGAGAATAGAAGGTTGTACTGTGACAACAAGAGTGCCATTCATCTTGCAAAGAACTCAACCTTCCATTCAAATACTAAGAATATACATCTTAGGTACCATTTCATACGATCTGTCTTGGAAGATGGAAATTTGAATTTGGAAAAGATACACACTAGCTAGAATCCTACAGACATGTTAACAAATGGAGTAACTAAGGAGAACTTGAGTTCCTGCTTAGTTTAAGTTGGTCTTCAAGCATGAAGGTGAAGATGAGAAATTTTCCAGGTCCAAGAAGGATCATAGTCTAGAAGATACAACAATGATGGAGTTGTTGAGATCAGTCTCCATGTGGGAGATTAATGGTTGTGGAGCCTGATTATCTTCCTGATTCATAGGTCTTTGTTTTTATCGGTGTTTATACCCCATGAAGACTGTACATGTGTGTTGTAGGTTGTATCACTTCATTTACTGGATAATAATAAATTAAGGACCTGGAAATTTCTCTGGTGGACGTATCCCACACTGGGTGAACCACATATATTTGTGTCTCTATTGTATTGTGTATCTTTTGTGTTTTATTTATGCATTTGTCTTATTTTATTTCTCCATGATATTGTTTATCTAACAGGAATAACAAAAGACATCATGCCCATGTAGCTGAAGATGATGATCCACCCAAGAAGTTAGCTAAAGAAGAGATTGAAGAATATGTTTTGTTCTCCGCTCTCTCAGGATCAATGAAACCTGAAAAAGATACTTGGATCATAGATAGTGGAGATTCTAAGAACATGAAAGGTAAGAAGAACACTCTCTCTAGTATTGTAGAGAAAAAAATACTCCCAGAAAGTTTCACTTGGAGATGATTACCAGTACCTAATCAAAGGATTAGGAGAGGCCACCTACAAACTTGATTTAGGAACTCCGATGAGAATGAAGGATGTACTATATGTACTAGGTTTGAAAAGAAATTTATTTCCATTTCTTCTCTAGATAAGAAAGGTTTCAGGATTGCATTCATAGATGGTGAAGTTCTTATGTTGTCTAAAGGAAAAACTATAGAAGATGCAATTGTTATTGGAATAGAAGAAAGTGGTTTGTACAAATTAAAGGGTCACTTAGATGTAGCCTTGACTCATTCTACTGAAATCCCTTGTGAAATTTGGCATAGAAGGATAGCTCACATCAACTACAAATCCTTACCATATGTGAGCAAGGTAGTTACAGGTTTACCAGAACTAAAGGTTGATCATGAAGGTGTATGCAAGGGATGCACACAAGGAAAGAATACAAATAATCCTTTTCCAAAGAGCGACAGTAAAGAAAAAGGAATTTTGGAACTTTTCACTAAGATGTATGCCTTCCAATGCCATTAATCTCTCGAAGCAGGTATGTATACTATGTCTCATTTATTGATGATTACTCTCGTAAGACTTAGGTTTTTTTCTTGAAGTCAAATGATGAAGTACTTGGAAATTTCAAGGAATTCAAATCCTTGGTATAAAACTTCTTCGAAAGGAAAATCAATAAACTTAGGTTAGACAATGGAGGAGAGTACACTTAAAATGAATTTGGAAGATTTTGATGAGATGCTAGATTAAGAGGGAGCTTACCACTCCCTATAATCCTAAAAAAAATGGTGTAGCAGAAAGAAAGAATAGGACGATTATGGAAGCAATAAAGACTATGATTCATGATCAAGATCTTCCAATACACTTATGGTCTGAAGAAGCAAGAACGATAGTATATGACCCGAATATATTATCCTATAGTGCACTTGTATTCAAAACCCTCGAAGAAATTTCATCGGAAAGAAGTAAGAAGTTATCCATCTCAAAATATTTGGTTGTCCAATATTTGTACACATTCCGAAAGAAAAGAGAAATAAGTTGGATCTTTCAGGAAAGAAGGGAATATTTCTTGGATACAACGAGGTCTCTAAGGCCTTCAAAATCTACATACCAGGTTACCATCATATTGAGATCATAAAATACGTAAAATTTGATGCAGATGAGACTCTCAAGAAATCAAGGAAATGCTAGTTAGAGGAAGTGTATGAAGAAGAACCTATAGCTCCCAGAGTTGTAGAATCCATGAAGGAAGTTGCAGTTACCCCTGATGATGAGATTCCAGAAGATCATGATATGATAGAATCTCAAGAATCCCCCCGTATGACGATCTCTCACAAGAGAAAGCCAACTTGGGAAAAAGAAATTACTCAAGATGCATAGAAGTATGGTGCCCCAGAAGGAACCATGAGACAAAGAAAGAAGCCTAAGCCATTCTCCAGCTATGTGGCCTTGATGTGTGATTTCGTAGATAAGGAACCTGTTGGAACACGTATAATTTTGAGCTTTTTTGAACTTTAGATTTCTGCCTTCTTACATTGTTAATGACGTTTGTGATTGGCTAAAGTTGACAATTTGAATAATTACTGTGATTTTATAGGTAACAAATTCCATCGGAATTTTTTAATAATCTCTCTGTAAACAGATCTATATAAGCTCTTCGAATTTCAAAATTATTTTACTATTTACAATTAACAGGTTTATTCAGGGAATAGCTTACAGATTTCTCTTGTTACAGGAAGGCTAATTTTTTGCGCCAAAAAAAGTTGCAGGGAAGCTCGACCTCAAAATCTAGTGGAACTATAAATCAATTTGGAAGATGTATAAACTAAGGGAAGGGGTTAAATAGACATAAAAGAGAGCACAAACTCTTTGGAGCGCTAAGTCCCCAAAGTGGAAGATCTGACACTGCGTGTCCTTTTGATTTGGATGGTTGGGATTTACTTCGGGACTCCGGGCTTCAGGTGTTCAATATGCTTAACATCACAAACCTCCTGAAGTGCTAAGTCCCCGAAGTGAGGGATCTGCTGCTGTGTGTCCTTTTGATTTCAACGACAAGGATTTACTTCGGAACTCTAGGCTTCAGGCATTCTAAGGTGAAAATATCCAAATTTATAAGTCTTCAAAGTAGATGATATCCTGCCATATGTCCACTTCAATCAACGGTCCATATGGGATCTAGGTCTTCAAGAATTATTTATTCACCATTGCTTGCCTCCTTCTGGAGTATGAAATAGCTGAATATAGGGACCATCTGACACATGTCCCCCGCTCAGATCGACGGATAGGGATTGCACAAAATTCACTCTATCTTCTCTACATATGACCAAGAGCTGTGACCTTGACTTAATTTTGGGCGCTTATCTCACCTTGTGAAGATCGACAGTCAGATTTTAATGGATCGTGGGGATTAGTGACCGAGAGAGATTGCGTGGGGGAAAAGTTGCGTGGGGTTTAATTTCTAAGGGTGTTCCTACAATTTAAACCACGATTTTCTCTCGGGGGTACATGGTATCACCAGGTGCATTGCAGGTCGAAAAGCAGGTTACTTCAAACCACCCCCTCGTGCCTCTACAAAATAGAGAAATGTAAAGGGAAGCTGGAGCAACACCTGCCATCCACATCAGTTACCCCATTTACCTCACCACCTACACTTGTCCCCACGTCATCCTATTCTTGAGAAGTTAATATTTATCGTAACTATTAACCATCACATGACGAGCCAATGCTGAGCTATCTATCACATTATCACTCCCCCCATATTTTCAATTGATATTGTTTTTCTAGTAAACGCATCCGAAGAACAAATAACAAGGGAATCAGACGATGAGAACATCAAACAAATGATTATGGTAGTCTCAATGGACATGTGAGTCCAATTCAAAGGACAAAGGAAAATGAGCCTGTCTGCAAGAAGACGAAGAGCCATATGAGAGCGCCAACTCAAAAAAATCTACCTGTTGTCAATTCATTCAAACTACATTATATTTTTGGGGGATATTGTATGAAGTCCAACAGTTTTTGGGTTGAGACAAATTTTGTATAAATAGATAGATTTTAGATCTGAATAGAGGAGGCTTCAAGCCCAAAGTGGGCTTCTTTTTGCCAGATGTAATAGGGAAAACTCTCCTTTTTGAGTATTAATACAAGTTGTAATGCCCATATATTAATAAGGGTCATTAAGTTTCCTAAACATTTTAAGAAGTAAATTGAAACAAAACCTCATAACATAATATTGACTTTTATAACAACAACTTCAGTAACTTGGATTTATCAATAAATATTAAATGATTTACAGTATGAAATAAATACATAACTTAACAAGTACCTGGATCTGATGCTAAATTCGGTTGCCTCTTTGCTTTACTGCTGCCTTTCTTCTCCCTGCTACACAGATCAACCCTGCCACAAACAGGAAAATAACTTCCCAAAACTACTGTCCTCCCTGCCAACTAGGAAAACTACCTAGCTCTAGGATATCTATGGATATCCTGGCCCTCCGTGCCCAAAACCTCCAGCAACTCGGTGCCTCCCCTGATCAAAAGCCACAGTCCAAAACACTCTGTTCCTTTCTCCCAGCAAGCCAACAGTCCACAGAGAATACAACAGGCTCACAACCAATACCACAATGCACAACAAATACCACAGTGCATAGAAATTCAGCTCACGACATAATGCAATGGCTCTCGGCCAATACAACTGGCTCAGCCATACAGTCCACAACATCCATCCCCGCCGAATGGTGTTCACATCCCTCTCTTCCCGTCCCTTATTCCTCCCTGTCGACCCACGCAATTAATGCACAACCTCCCCCTATCCTCCGTCCTACGTCCCCCTTTAATATTTTATCGTCTCGGGATTTCTGGGCTATCCCGCTCTGCATACGCCACCCCCTGGGCATACACAATTCTTATTATATATTTTCTTTTTGATCTCTTAAATTTATGTCACAGGTCATTAAATGTGATCTTCAGTCCAATTATTATTACTTAGTCAATCCTCAATTATTCTTTAATTAACTCTTACTTAATAATCTTAATCATTTATCAATTTAGGGTCGTTACACAAGTGCAGACAAAGATTCTAATTTTCATTCAGTTTGAGTTGTGTGTTTCTCCTGTATTTCCATACCTCTTAATTTCCTTATGCAATTCCTTGATAAGTGATTGATTGAAATTTAGTATCACAACTACTGTAATCACATTATATCAACAATTCATCAAGTAAGCAATTTTTCCTCTGTATTTACTATAAGTAAAACATGACCTGCAAGCTATTTGAATTATTGCATTTCATATCTTGTTCAAGGGTGCACTCTCTACCTTTATTCTAATGCAACAAGGTGAGATTCATATGAAATTGATGCCTCTCTTTGTTTAACAGTTCTATAATTTTCATTCACTCCATTTAATATTATAATTGTGACTCAGACAATGGAATACAATCTCTGTCCTGTCCTATTATTAATTTCATTTAAGGATCATTTCCTGTATAACTAAAGGTAGAAAAATAACTCTTTAAAACATTCTCTTTAAGCATTCCTGATGCCTAGCATTACTCTTTGAGACTGAGGGTTAATCTCAGGAACAACATAACCTGCTTTATTTGAAGAAGTCGTTCATAAGAAAGAATGGATGAATGCCATGACAGAAGAATACTAGTCCATTATAAATAATGATGTGTGGGAAGTATTTCCCAAGACAAAGAACAAATATGTGGTATCTTCCAAGTGGATATACAAAATAAAACATGCAACATACATAAGTATTGAAAAATATAAGGCAATATTTGTGGCTCATGGATTTTATCAAAATGAAGGCATTGAATATGAAGAAGCATTTGATCCTATAGCAAGATACACTTATATCAGAACTATCATAGCTCTTGCAGCCAAAATGAAGTGGAAGTTGTGCCAGATGGATGTGAAAACATCTTTCTTAAATGGTGTTATTGAAGAAGAAGTATACATAGAACAACCACAAGGGATTGAAGTTGAAGATAGAAAAACTCATGTCTACAGGTTGAAGAAAGCTCTGTACGGATGTGATAGGAGAAATAAATCCCAAATATTCTTAGATGCACAAATGTATCCTCACCGTGAAAATCTATTTCACCAGATGGACTGAAGAAATACCTCTAAATATCATCAACAAAAATAATGTGATATCATTCCTTGATTCTTCTATTATAACTAGATTTGGTGTTCCAGAATCCTTGGTTTTTGATAATGCCAAATATTTCTCTTTTTTTAAATTAATTGAATATGCACTTGAAAATAACATCAAAATTAAATATTCAACTAATTACCATCCTCAGGGAAGTGGTCTAGAAAAATCCATAATAAAAACCTAATTAGAATTTTGAAAAGAACCGTAAAAGAACATCAAATAAATTGGCATTCATCCCTCCCAAATTACGTGTGGGATGATAGAGTAACACCTAAGTCTTCTTTGGGTATGTTGGTACAGGGGTAGACCTAGGGTTCAACACTTCAACAACGCACCAACAAAACCCTAACTACCATCCCTTTCGGAAACACCTGCGAAGCAGGCGAAGTCTCACCAGAGGTAGAGGTAGGGGGGTTACAGGACTTAGGTGTCTGTAACCAAGATGGGACACAAATATGTGATTATAAAACTTTGAAGAGTACTTAAAATATATCATGCATTATCTTATCAATTTTATTCACATCACATAACAAACCCTAAGATTAGATCGACACAATAATAATAACAAAATACACATCACACTTAGCATCATAAGTTAGATCTAACACATCTAACATAAATAAATCTCTAAGCATTCATAGATCTATCTATCATACATAACTATCCATGCACTAAGTAGATTCACAACATACACATCATAGCACAAAGAAAACCATCAACACATGATGTACGTGGTTCACCCCAGTGTGGCGCTATGTCCACCAATGACTTCTTCTTCTTTATTAGGCTTCAATCTCTTATATTCGTCTACTCCCATGCACCAAGCCACAGAGCTAAGATTTTCATTGGACACATGATATGAATGCTAAGCACCAGATCCACCTTCCCAAAATCAGGTCAAGTCACAAAGCCAACTCCTCTATCAAGCATGAAGCCTTACATACATTTTATGTTGCACAAAGAAACTCAAAACTACTTGCCTCTTGCACTTAGCCAATTACATCCCCCTCACTAAGCTACTTCTACCTTACAATATTTTCTTATTTATACTTTTACATTCACTTACAAAAATGCCTAATCATGGGTAAACCCATGGGATGACACCCCATAAACCCTAATACAAAATCCCTAATGAACCCTTTGCTAGGTCCACAAAACAAGTGATATCCCACGATCTCAGCTCCACCTGGGTGCTCCATCTTCAACCAGCTTGTCGAAGTCTAAAAATTGGTCACACCTGACCAATGTTTCCTCAAAACTTGGTTGAGGGCCAAAAGGCCCCCAAAAATCACCTGTGACTCATCCCGAGTCACTCATATCCGTGCAACACTGCTTCGAAGGCCTCGAGCTTACATCGAGCAACCTCGACTTGTTGCTTCACCTTAGCCTCCTGCTCAACGAACTCCTGGATCATCTGCACTGTAATAGGCCCTTCCAGGCGTTGTTCCACTATTGCAACCACTTGGTCCAGTTGCAAACCTTTTCCTTCAATTATTCAAACACCGCACAAGCTTCCTCCTACATTGGTTGTAGTCTCTGTGTGACTTCCATTACTCTGCCCTGGATGCCAGTAATCTGATGTTGGATTGTGCACTGTTCTTGTGATCTCTTCATTCTCTCAACTGATATGAGTGCCTTCATATATGCTTGAACTATCATTTCCTACTGCTTTACCTCCTATAGCTGTGCGTCCAACTTACTAAGATCTAGATCTTTTGTGAGGCATTCATAGGTCTGCACGCTTTTGTCGCTCAGTTTCTTGCATTCTGAGGTGAGGGATTTGATTTTTTCGACTGCGCTCCTAGCAGCTTCCTCCCTTTGGTCGCACACTTCCTGTAGAGTGCTTGGTACTGCTTGGATCTCCAACTCCGTTACCCTTGCTTGAAGCTGCTGGATAGCATCAGTGAGGTTCATTACTTGAACCTCGACTGCCTCATTTTCCTCATGTGCCAAACCTAGCACAGAGCGAAGTGATTTTATTACCGCTTCTTTGACTAAGTCTGCTCTGTGAGAAGATGGTCCTTTTCCCTCTATATCTTCGCTTTGTCTTCCTTGAGCATTTCCTATAACTCATCTTTATCATTTTCATAAGCGGTTGCATAGTACGTGCAACTCGTAGTTTCTCTAAGACTTCCTCTTTCTCTTTCTTTAGGGCTTCTCATAGCCTGTTTCTTTTCTTCTTAAAATTTCTGAAGCCAATCCTCTGTTGCATATGCAAGTCTTCGAAGTTGGGATGGTTCATCCCCCAACTCTACAGTCTCCGACAAGAATCCACAGTATGTACCGCGCTACTCAATTGAATGGCTCGCTGAATTTCCTTCAGTTCCCTCTTAACTCTTACATACAACTCTTCTTGCTTCGCGCCATATCTCTATAAGAGGTCTTTGGATGCATCCTCCATTTCTTCGTGGACTAGACCGATGTCATCCTCCGTGAGTGTGGCCTCCATCCAAGGCTTGCTGGCGCGGGTCTTATTTATTGTTGAAGGTTTCTGTGGAGAAACATTCCTCTTCTTTGATGTTTCTATCTCGGTAGGGGGATCCTTTGGTGGTGTAGCTTCACCTTCTCCTTGTTTTTCTCCTTCTTCCCCTCCTCTTTCTTGATTTACTTCATCTCCTCCTCCTCCTATGGGTGAGCCAGGTCCACTTTCCTCCAAGGCGTTGTTCTCCTCATCAGTTTGTACGTTTTGGAATTCCTCATTTTTCTTTTCCTTCTTCGCACTTGTCTGTCCTGCATGCTCAAACTGGGTGACCAAGGGGATTCCTATGATGTTAGGGTCAAAGAGTTTTGAATCATTGACTGATACAAGGAAATCTTCCAGACACTCCTTCATGATCTGTTCCATGTCTTCATCAGTAAGCTTGTAATAGGACTATAAATATTCCTTGCTCTCATCCTTGCACGTAGTTATATAAATAAAATGTGGATCTGCGTGAAACTTAGCTAGTGGTTGGTACTGGTGCAAGGTGCATGGTGTCATGCGTAGGAGCAACTCAATGGAAACCTTCAGTTGCTGATAGTAGGCGTGGAACACTGAGTTCGACTACCATTGCTTTGACATATCATTTGTATACCATAAGGTGGAGAACCTCACGATCAACAACTTCGATGGTTCAATATTTGGGAAGGTATCTCCTTCCGACATTTTCCAATCGACAAATGCGATCAACACAAGCAATCAGTTGAAATGGAACTCGTATCCCTGATCCTGCACTTCACGATAGTATTTCTCAATCTCGTTGATGAGGTAGCTTGCCCATTTCATCTGCATCCCCTCCATGCATTTGCTTGCAAGGTCCACCATGAACCCGATGACCTGCATGGGGAGGTTATTTCTGTCGAGCTTGCCAGCTATGAGTTGGCAAGCTAGGTGTACTGTGCCATCCTGAATAGAGGCTACCTTGTAGCCTTGATTTCCCTTTTCTACTTCGTCGTAAGCCTCCTTGATGCGCTATGCTAGGGAGTGGTCCGAGGTCTTCCTTGGGTAGAACTACTGAGGGCTGGGTCCCTACATGCTCAGTCCTGTGTTCAGGTGGATCATCGCCAAATCCGCAATAATGCACCTGTCGAGCCACAGGTGTCCTCCATGATATCACAACAAGAGGAGTTTAACACAAGCGTTAACCTCATGATGCCGACCGAAATGGGGGATCTTCATGACATTCAATATCATGGACTACGCCAACTCCTTAATCCAAGGATGGGAGACTATGTGAGGCTTCTTCCCAGTGGTCTTCATCAGGTATCTGTGAGGCACGAGCATGGCGTAGTTCTTTCTATCTCCATGGTTAAAGTTGTTGTTCATTAGAGATGGGATCTATCCCAATTGGCTTCCAACTATGCGTATCCCCTTAGGGATGTACATGGTGATCAAAGTGTACTCAAAATCCTGTGGGATGTTGTCGCGGTTGACCATGCCAGCCTAAGGCGGGATATAATCTGGTAAGATCGATGAGATCTGCTTCACATTAGCCAGATCGTTGCGATGCTTACTTCGCTTCTCAGCAGCAGGGTTGAAACGACCTAAACGACGTCCAATCGAGGGGGAAGCCTACAGTCCCCTGTTCAATGATGCTTGTATTCCTTCAGAAATCGCTTTATCAGCCATAAAATTCTTCAGAACCTCTTTGAAGAACTTCTCTAGCTTAGTGTGCTTGGTCGACATTCTCACTGTTAACAAATAGGTCGGGGCAGGTGAATGGATAGTGGGGTAGACAAACGAACAACGATGTCTAATAACACAGATTCGAAACACAATCAATTCTCGTCTTGTCTCAGATAATCACAGGTAGAAAAAAGTGGTCCCGATGCAACGTCGAACGGGATAAATAAGTGAGCATTGTAATAGATTCTTTTAAAGGGTAGGACTGCTTTCATTAACTCGAATATGTCCATTATGGCGTGGTCTCAATGTCCCAAATGCAATCTGTTTTTCCATAAATGCATTTCTTATCCATTTTAGAGCGTTGTTCTAATGGTCGGGGTGCCTCCAACGATCATATATCTTCACCGAGGTGAAGTCCCATTCTATGCGGTTCTGCTGTTTCGACGAGGTTCAATTCCTGCAAACCTACCTCCTGCGATGTCTTCTTTGTAACTCCCTATAGTTTTTCCAACCTGACTTTCTTCTTATTGAGCTTCCTTGCCTTCCTTCCTGTGATCTGAGTCTCTCTAACTGTTTCTGGATAACTCTTTCTATTCTTATTCTTACTTTCTCCTATCGTAGTGACTTCACAGTGATGATGTATTTCCAATGGGTTCAAAATTAATATCCTTTCCCTTACCACTTCTTGGGTGTATTTACTTTCTTCTTGCATGGATAGGTCCTTCAAACCTTATTGCATTCTTTCAACCTCGACAACTAATTCTCTTTCCTTCTGCTGCTTTGACTCAACTTCTCATTCTTCTATCAGTTGATCTATT
The DNA here is from genome assembly GCA_009831015.1 of Picea engelmannii. Taxonomy (NCBI): domain Eukaryota; kingdom Viridiplantae; phylum Streptophyta; class Pinopsida; order Pinales; family Pinaceae; genus Picea; species Picea engelmannii. Next base: position 61,150 of record ML810129.1, read on the forward strand.
TTCCTAGCTATGAAATCCCTTAATTCTTGCTTTTTCTTTTCTGTATCTTCTTCCTCTACTTTCCTTCTCATCTGATGCTTATCGATCCAAGTCTTTCCTAGAAAAAGTGGAAACGGGGCATTGTTCTCAACAAACTTGATGACTTCAAATTCCTCTTCAATCGATGTTCCATGAATAATAACAGGTACATTAGTAACTCTTCCACATAGGGTTATCATATTTCCTTTGAATAAGCCTATCCTTCCTAATGATGGTACCATAGTGGGATTTCCAAAATTTTTCCAAGTGTCTTTTGTCATAATATTCACTTGTGTCTCCTCATCTAGGACACAGTCTATGTCGAAGTCTCCTATTCTTATATCTATGCGATGTTTTTCTTTCATGATCTCTTATAAACTGACATCTTTGTGATCATCTATTGCTTCTTTTAATTGTAATAATGTAGTCTGAAATTTCTCTACTCCTTTCTCTTTCTGATCTTGTAACATGATCTTATTCTCTTGAATCATGTTCATTTGTTCAACTTTAGCAATCATCCTTGGGAAATCCTCAACCTCATGACCAACAATTTTACAACAAAGAAAAATAGGACCTATACCAGGGCATTCCTTAGCAATATGTCCCGACCTTCTGCAGTTATAAAATAATGTCAATCCTCTCTTCCTCTTGTAAGTTCCCCAACTTCTCCTGTACTGCGCACTAGGATCACAGTGTTGGACCTGCAATCTGCAAAAATTCTTTCTAGGTTCCTGCATCCATTCATTAGTCCAAAAATTATTTCTATGCATAGGAATAACATATCTTGCTCTATTTATATCAGATTTATTCAGGTCAACTCTTTCTTCTAACTGTACCCTAGCTTTCAGACTAGGAAAAAATATATTAAACATACTTATATCATGCTTTCAAAATAAAAATTTCCACTTATCTTACTCTTATCAAAGTACAAATATTTACCTTTTTCAAGATCTTACCTCTTTTCTTCAGATAGGGTTTATTTCTTAGCACAAAGTTTTGAAAGTCAAGTAAAATACTGTGCACTACATCAACAGATCTACGCATAGGGCTTCTCTTTTATTTACTTTAGTTCCCATCAATCACAGTTTCAGGTCCTGACAATGAAACCATTTGTTGGCACAGGGGAAGACCCAAGGTTCAATGCTTCAACAATGCACCAACAAAACCCTAATGACTGGCCCTTTTGACAACACCTACGAAGCAGGCAGAGTCTGACCTGAGGTAGATGCAAGGGGGTTATAGGACTTAAGTGTTTGTAACCAAGCTGGGACACATATATGTGATTATAACACTGCGCAAAGTACTTAAAAGATATCATGCATTATCTTATCAACTTTATTCACATCGCTAAACAAAACCTAAGATTAGATCAACGCAGTAATAATAACAAAATACACTTCATACTTAGCATCATAAGTTAGATCTAACACATATAACATAAATAAATCTCTAGGGATTCATAGATCTATGTATCATACATAACTATCCATTCACTAAGAAGATTCATAGCATACACATCATAGCACAAAGAAAATCATCAACACATGATGTATGTGGTTTACTCCAGTGTGGGGCTACGTCCACCAACAAATTATTCTTCTTTATTAGGCTTCAATATATTACATTTGTCTTCTCCTATGCACCAAGCCACAAATCCAAGATTCAAACCGGACATGTGATCCGCGTACTAAGCACCAGATCCACCTTCCCAAAATCAGGTCAAGTCATAGATCCAAATCCTCTATCAAGCAAGAAGCCTTACATACATGTTATGTTGCACAAAGCAACTCATAACTACTTGCCTCTTGCACTTATCCAATTACATCCCCCTCACTAAGCTACTTCTACCTTACAATATTTTCTTTTTTATACTTTTACATTCACTTACAAAAATGCCTAATCATGGGTAAACCCATGGGACGAAATCCCATAAACCATAATACAAAAACCCTAATGAACCCCTTGCTGGGTCCACAAAACAAGTGATATCCTGCGATCTCAGCTCCTCCTGGGCGCTCCATCTTCGACCAGCCTGTCGAAGTCCAAAAAGTGGTCACACCTGACCAATGTTTCCTCAAAACTTGGTCGAGGGCCAACATGGTAAGTCTCCTTTCTTTCTAGTATATGTACATGAAGCTATTTTTCCTACCCATACTTTCCTACCTTCCCTGGAACTAACTCAATCTGTCCAAGATAAAGAGTGCCTAGTTATACAACATAAGATGAATATTCTCCTTAAACTTGAAGAAGAAAAGAGAAAATATAGAAGGAACCTAATGCAAAAGTAGGAGCTGATTAAGAGATGGTTTGATAAGTCATGTGTAGGAAACAAATACTTTCAGGAAGGTGATCTAGTTCTTAAAAGGGACAAAGCCAATGAAATGAAAGGAAATAATACCAAGTTCCATAAATTATGGCTAGGCTCATATCAAATTTGTGAGAAAATTGGATCAGGAACTTTCATACTTAAGACATTGGAGGGAGACATGGAGGAACTCCCTGTTAATGGACAAATTCTCAAAATATACTTCTCCTAATCACTTCAGGTGATCTAGTCTTGTACATATTAGGTTTCCTTATTATTCACATTTTCTTTTTGAAGTATTGCTTATTGCTTTCGAATAATTTTTTTTTTTTTTTCCAGTTTTCCTTTTTAATTTTATAATTTAGCCTATTCACGAATAAAGTCTCTACTAATCATTCTCAAGTATCCTTGTACAATTCTGATAGAAATTTGAGGTTGTATGGAAGAATTTGAACTTAGCTCTTATGTGAGTATCTCTTCAAGTGCACATAAATGAGAAATTTACCTTGCACTATTTCAAGGCTTACATGAACACAAAAAATGATTGTACTGAAAAAGAGAAACTTCTCCAGCTATATTTTAAAGAGAAATCACGCGATTATTAATTTAAAATATACATACTCCAGATGTCAGATTTCCTGCAGTTGTGTGCTCACTCTCATACATAGCTTACTAGTTACAAGAAGGTGATAGTCATAGATGTATTCTACATAAATTTTGTGATGTATTCCCTATCTCACATAAACATAATGAAGACACCAATATCTTCTTAGAATGGACCCATGAGGACAAATTTCTGGTTGAAGACTAGCATATCAAAGCAATTGTAGTATTCCAGATATAAAATAATAGTAGAACATAAATATTTTAGCTAGAAATGACAGAACAACAATGATATAACCAGAACAATACAAGAGCAATACCAAAACAATACCATAACAATACTAGAATAACACCAGAAAGAGAACATTGATGAATGATAACAATGTTCACTTGCCTCTTCGAGGGGGAAACCTCCAACAGAGTAGAGCTCTATTACAATAATATCCCAGAAAAAACTTCTCATACCCTCTACTCCTATTTATACTAAATATGTCTATCGAAAGGAAAAATCTAGAGGAAGATCCTTCTATAAGTGGAAGCTTCTATCAGGTCTTCTTACATTTGAATTATTGTTCCTTATTTTTAGGCCTTATTAATATTGGTCTTTATTACATGGAAATATATTTTTCTACCTACGTGAGGGGTTAGGGAGGTTAGGTCCCTAACATGTCCTCCCCATTAAAAATAACCTTGTCCTGAAGGCTTGAGATGAGGAAATTGATGCAGAATGGTAGCTGGTTCCCAAGTGGCATCTGATGGAGTTGTATCTTTCCACTAGACTAAGACTTTCTTGATGGTGTGATGACACAGACAATGCTCACACTGGTCCAAAACTGATTGTGTCTGCAACCGAATGGAGACTTCTTCATCCAACTCAGGAAGGCTGGTTTGAGTTTGGCACTTAGTTCCAATCACTTTCTTTAAGAAAGATACATGAAAAATAAGATGGAGCTTAGAATGAATGGGAAAAGCTAATTGATAGGCCACCTGTCCCACATGCTTGAGAATGGTATAAGGACCATAAAATTTAGGTCATTTTCTAACCATGGTCAACCTTCAGGGAATTTTTCTTATAAGGTTGCAGTCGAAGAAACACTTGGTCTCCTTATGCAAATTGACATTTAGAGCAACCTTGATATGCCTGTTGCTTCATGCGATTTTGGGCCATGACCAAATTCTCTTTGAGGGTACGAAGAATAGCCTCTCAAGATGTAAGCGTTTGGTCAACTTCCTGGACCTTTGAGACACCTGGCAGGTATGAGAGAAATGAAGGTGGATTTTTTCCATATACTGCTTCAAAAGGAGTAATGCAGGTAGCTATATGGTAAGAAGTATTGTTCCACCATTAAGCTAATGGTAACCATTGGGCCCACCGATTTTTACTTTCTGATGAAAAACACTTCAAATATGTTTCCAAACACTTTTTGACAACTTTAGTTTGACCATCAGTATGGGGATGATAAGTTGTGCTGAGATGCAATTGGGTGCCCCGTAGCCTGAACAATTCTTGCCAAACATTTCTGGTGAAAGTGGGGTCTCGATCAGAAATAATAGAATGAGGCATGACATGAAGCTTGAAGACCTGATCCATGAAAATTTGAGCCACAATTGATCTAGGTGGATATCGGTGGCCACCCACCATTTCCAAATGGCTCAAAACAATTTTCTGGCCATTTTGGCAATTTACTATTTTTAGCAAGTTTTAACTTCCGAGGCCATTTTGAGGGTCCAAATGAAGGTTTTTCAAGATTGAGGTTCTAAATGATAGACGAAGGAATGATTGAGCCCCCAAAATGAATCTCCTCAACAATACCTTTCCAATGAGCTATCACACGCCTAAAACAAAGATCGTATGCAAAAGTTACGACCCCGGGAAGTTGATGTACTCACTTACCCAAACGGGGCCCACATGACTTTTGGCGCTTCATATCCTAGGGTTAGGTTTTTGGATGTCTAGGACTTTTGGCATTCCCGTTTATTGTAAAAATGCCTCTAGAGCCTCATTGTGATCATCTTCTCACGGATGCGAGTAGCCGTCACATCTCTTCTTAGAGATAAGCTACCACCATTCTAGCGAGTCTTTCACTCTGTACTTTAATAGTCTCTGTACATTTATTTCATTAATAGAAATCGTGTATTACTGTATATCTGTGACTCTTTTTATATTTACACTATATCTCTATTATATTGTTGTCTCCCTTGCAATATCTCTGAATATTTCTATGTTATATCTCCGCTCTCATTTCGTGCCGAAAATAATCGGGATCAGTGGTATCAGAGCAGGCTGCTCTTGATCATTTTTTAGTGCATGTCCCTGACGAGGTCCGAGTATAGCAAGTTGGGTCTCGAGTTTGTCTCTCTTGAGGACAATCGCTCTTGCACACCCAAGAAACCGTCAATGGGGGAAGAAAATAAAAATGATGGAGCAAACGATCCTATCAGTCTATTGCTTGAGAAAGCTCTCACGCGACAGAGGGACGAAATGATGGAGAATTTTTCCCACATCCTTCAACGCCTACCGATAGCATCAGGTGCATATTCATCAAGCAACCACTTTGGAGGCACCTCACCCTTCAAGGTATAGGTTAATTTTGATATTCCCGTATTTGAAGGTCAAATAGATGCAGATGCCCTAGATAAATGGTTAAATCTGCTAGAAGGTTATTTCTCTGTTCATAATTTTTCAGACAAGG
>ML810129.1:77341-118969 GCA_009831015.1 Picea engelmannii
ATCATTTAAATAATGATTTCTTATTTTAGATCACTTTGACTTCTTTGACCTTGGGGGCTTCAAGCCTTCATGTGGGGGTCCTTCATCTTCGTAAGGCCATAAATATCAAACCATGAGGAGTTATGTGACATTCCACATACCACCAAAAATGTCATGACAAGCACTATCCATATAACATAGTTTCACCAACAATTTCCTTGATCTTCATCTCATTATTCCACATACAAGCATGGATCCTCCAACCATTCTTCTAGGATAACTCAATCCGCAAAGCGTCTTCCCATGAGGGCTTTCACCATAAGGGGACCACTTTTGAGTTCATCCATTTGTGCACCTTATCAATCATTATAAGACAATAATGATAGCATGGGTCCTCCAACCATTATTCTAGGGTAACTCAATCCACAAAGCGTCTTCCTGTGAGGGATTTCACCATAAGGAGACCACTTTGGAGTCCATCCATTTGTGCACCTTATAAATCATGATAAGACAATAATGAGTCATCTATACATTTTTCCAACAATGCATCATATACCAATGAAACCACATTGATCCATATTCATCATGTATTAATGACAACTCATTGATCCATATTCACCATATCAATGACAACTCATTGATCCATCTTCATCTATGCATTATCATAAAGGAAAATACATATTATATTACATAAATCATCAATCAATAAATCCTTTGGCATCAATCAATCACTTGAAATCAATCAATCAAACCATTGGCATCAATGACAACATGATCCAACAATCTCCCCCTTTGGCATTGATGGCAATACCAATATTGATGTCAACACCAATTACCAATTATTGATGTCAACATGTAGATAAGGAATTCTCTACATCAATAGTCAATGCGACTATCTCTCCCAAATGTTACTATCTCTCCCAATCAATAATCATTAATCACATCAATGTGACTCTCTTTGCCCCTTTGACATCAATGGAAAATAGCCATTTTCCTCTTGGGGTTGCTCCCCCTACTTGAAATTTCCTTGGGGTTGCTCCCCATTTCTGAGTTCCTTTGATCTTCCTATGAATAATCTTTCCCATTTTGAACAAGGGATATCACTATGATGTAATGCTGAAAATACATCGAACATACTCCCCCTGTGACCATCGCTCCTCTTGGAATTATGCCTCTGTGCTCTTACTTCAAATATAGGGATCTTTTCTAGGTATGCATCTGATAAATATCTCCTCCTAGAATCATGGGAAGAATAATGAATCCCCCTATGGGTATGTCTCCCCTATATTTTCTATGAGATGAACAATGTGCTACCATATAATGATCCTTGGACCTATTCATGCATCAAACTCATTCTATACCAAGCATCATGAAGCAAAATATATGTCAACAATGAAATAAATAATCATGAGCAAAATATCAACCAAGCACATCCTGTACAAAAATGTGTGCTCATCATGCACAACACCTATGTACATCAACCATGTACATCAACATCGTGCAATGTGCCAAAAGATATCATACATGGAATGTATCAATCATATGCCTCTATCAATATGCCGAAATGTGCATCTACCAATATGCCAACCATGTGCATGCACCAATATTCCAACCATGTGCATGCACCAATATTCCAACCATGTGTCATATCACTCATGATATGTCTCCATCATGAACCAAGTGCCACAATCATGTATCTTAAACAAATACCAATTTTTGTGCTGATCAAGTAGTACCAATGGTGTAGTATCATCAAGATTATGCCATCTATGAGTGTACCAAACATGTATCAATTATAGATCAAGATATGAATCATCAATGATGTACAACATGATCACCTCATCAACTCACCAACCACATGTCCCAATGTGTAGCACATTCATATGCTAAATGCATGCATCAAGATTTCCAACAAGTAAGCTTCCAATACATCATCAAGATATATCACATAACCAAGGTGTCATAACTTCACTAACATAACCAACATTGTTCTTCAATAAAACATGCATCAATCCATACTCATGGGTTAGTGCCATGCACCCAATATTTTATTTTACATCATCACCTTATATAATCCAATATAGAATCATGAAAACCTACAACAAACAATGTCAGAACCTGCAATAAACCATGTCAGACCCTGCAACACAGAGTTATACCATCACATCAAACTAAAATCCCTATGCATAGCCCTTTTCCTTAGGCTTCACCACATATACATGGCTTGTTTCAAAAACAACTCGTGTATGTACGTGACCTATACAAGGTTAGCTTGCGTATGTATGCGACTGATACCACTGTCACCCACGTATGCCTCAGTAGATGAGATTTTTGAAGTTCCCTTTAGTCTTTCATTCTGTTCTGGCTTCTTTGTCTTCTTCACCCACTTCTGTAGATGTCCCTGCTCCTCAGAACTTGAGCTCTGAGCATCCATATTTTCAAATATGTCTCCCTTCCTTACTTCATTCCTTCTTCTAGCCATGCTATGTGAATTCCTCATCATGGAATTTCTTCTTGTGTTCCAACACTCCTGAGATTTGTGGCCAAATACACTACAACTGTAGCATCTCATGGTGTTATAGTGAACAACAATGTGTCCTACTTGATCACATCTCCAACACCTTATGGTGTTATGAAATCTTCCATTATATCTTGTTTCATAATATCTACATTCAAAATCTTTGTGATCATATTCATTACATGAATAACAATGCCCATGAAAAATACTTTCATACCTTTGATTTGGTGTCCCAAAGATAGCTTCTTGATGTCTTCCTTGCTTTGTTCTTTTGAAATTTTCCTTGCCTTGTGTAGATGGTTGCTTTGCAACATTGTCTTCCTTCTTTGATGGACTTACCTCAAGCTTTTTTGAGGTGCTTGCTTCAACATGTGTAGCTTCTTATTTGTATCCAAGACCTGATTTATCATATGGTGATCTTTAACTTTCCAAGATCTCATCCAAGATTTTTGAGCTATTCAAGAATTTATTTGACTTCTCTACTTTCTTTCTAAGATCAACAATTTCAGCTTCTAACTTATCACATGACTCTTCCTTTTCATTAATTTGATTCTTCAAAAGTTCTTCGACCCTTTTGGCTTCTTCAATGTGGGTCTTGAGATGAATAATAGTTTCAAAACATTTTCTAATCTCATCATCTACATCCATATCTTCTTTTTCATTCTTTAGTCTTGTGATCTCTTCTTCCTTTTCTTCCAATTTAGTCTTATTTCTCTCTTCTTGTTCTTTGAGCATTCCCTTTAACTTCAATATGTGCCTTTGACTTCTCCTAAGAAAATTCTTAGTGTTATCCAAAAGATAGTTATAGTGTGTATAAAAATGATCACTTCTATATCTATATAAACCCTCTTCAACTTCTTTTTGAAGTTCTAATAGATCTTCTTCTATTCTTTCCATGGGATAATTTCCATCAAACTTTACACAAGCTGTTTCTAGAACATCTTCTTCACTTGATAAAAATTCAACATCATCACATTTTGAATCATTGCAATCAAGAGTCTTTGGAGATTCTTCACCTTTATTTGAAGTATCTTCAAGATATTCCTTTTTGCCAACATTATCACTTGATTATTTGTCTTCATTTGAAATGTTTTCAAGATCACATTTAGAAATAATAAAATCAAGGGTTTTTGGAGATTCTTTACCTTTGATAATCTTGATGGAGTGGTCTTCAATATCTTCCTTCTCCTTCTTTCTTTGATATGTATCCTCTAGCTTTAGCCATAGATCCTTGGCAGAAGTGCATTGTTCCATGCTTTCTTTTATAGGGATTGAGAGTCCACTGAGAATGGTCTTAAGAGCCAATGCATCATTCTTCTTTCCTTCTCTTTGAGTTGAAAAATTTGACTTGTTCTTCAACAAAAATGATCCACCATTGACTGCCTTCCAAATAACTGCTCCCATTGTCTTCAAATACACTCTCATCTCTATTCTCCAAGTAGAATAGTTTCCCTCATCAAGGATTGGTATTTAATTATCCATTTGTGTGTCTATGGATTTCCTTCAAGCTTGTTAAGGCTTGTAGTGAAGGCCTGCTCTGATTCCAATTGTTGGACACACCGGCTACACTGAGAGGGGGGTGAACAGTGTAGGGATCTTTTTCCCAAAACTCCTTAGTTAACAATCACCATTAACTCATTACTCATTTATGTCATTTATAACCAGTTAAATTTCAACACATATCAACAATATATCATCAACAAGTCATCACCACAAAGAACACAAGATGTATGTACAATTTATTTATTTATTACGGACTACAATCCTTGGGGTTTTTCAGCAACAACTAAATAGAGTACATCTCTACAAGAGAACCAGCTATATAATGCAAGAGTCAACTTACACCCTCAACACCAAATGAGTTGAGGCAACAATACTCAACATATATCAATCTGTACCATAAAAAAGTGCATCAACCATGCACCAACCTGTACCAAACAATCTGTAATCAACCTATACCATAAACAAGTGCATCCAACCATGTACCAAGTATATACCAATAATGTGTCAAATAATCATCAAAAATGACTGATCAATATGTACCAGCATCATCAACTATACACCTCATGTATGTGCCAACTCATCAACTGCTTGTCTCAACCATGATTAGTTTTGGATTAGTCAACAACCTTAACTTGAAATACTCATAACTTTGTACCTGTAATGAATAAAGATATGAAAATGATAAACAATATTATTTAGTGTGTTTTATGCAATTAATCTAGGTGTCACTACTTGGAACATCTCATAAAAGGAGTTATAGAAAAAATGGCATACCTTGCTGAATTCTGGATTATTCTAGAGAGCGACCTTGTAGAGTGTGCCCCACACAGAATATTTGTTAAATCGATATGAAAATGTTACATAGAATACTATAGACTATAATATATATATATATATATATATATATATATATAAAATTGTCTCACTGAATTTGGATCTGTTATGAAGAAGCTATGACGTTTTTACCCGAAACTCCTATTTTAGACTAGTTTCAGGGCTAGCCACAAACCCTATTTTCCACAGAGTGTATCTCCAAAAATAAAACGACCCACAAGATGAATTTTTTACCAAATATACTTGGATATGTTTCATCAATGAAATATCAATCTCACAGTCTGAATCATTATAGATAAAAAGTTATTGAGAAAATGGTGAGATGACCTGTAAATACCATACCTTAGAAAGCATCATGAAAATAATTTATCCTCCCTTCAATTCCGACCCTCTTTTCTTCACCTTCCTTATGAAACTCATCTTAGATATCCTTGGCTATGTCTATCACCTATATATATTCAATATTCTCAAGTGTTCCACACCAAAAATGCCCAGGAATCTCTTACAAGAAGCTCTCCATCAATACTCCAAAATATATTCTCACAAGAAGCTCTCCATTGATCCACAAAAAGGATGATCTACACGAGACCATTGATATCTTATTTATAATTTCATCATTTAGGTTAATTAACCCATTTTTAGGCCACTTAACCCATTTCTAGGTCACTTAACCTATTTTCCTTATTTTAGGGTTAACCACTTTCCATAAATGGAAAGTTCTCCAATACTTTATCATTTAAATATTCCTTCTTGATTTTGTCACCTTACTTTATCATTTATTAATTTTGTCACTTCTCTTTATTATTTAAATAATCCACCTTGACTTTTTCACTTTACTTTATCATTTAAATAATGATTTCTTCTTTTAGGTCACTTTTACTTCTTTGACCTTGGGGGCTTCAAGCCTTCATGTGGGGGTCCTTCATCTTCGTAAGGCCATAAATCTCAAACCATGAGGAGTTATGTGACATTTCTTATACCACTGGAAATGGCATGAAAATCACTATCCATCTAGGATATTTTCACACTAACAATTTCCTTGATCTTCATCTCATTATTCCACATACAAGCATGGGTCCTCCAACCATTCTTCTAGGACAACTCAATCCACAAAGAGTCTTCCCATGAGGGATTTCACCATAAGGGGACTACTTTGGAGTTCATCCATTTGTGCACCTTATCAATCATGATAAGACAATAATGAGAGCATGGGTCCTCCCACCATTCTTCTAGGATAACTCAATCCACAAAGTGTCTTCCCATGAGGGATTTCACCATAAGCGGACCACTTTGGAGTTCATCCATTTGTGCATCTTATCAATCATGATAATACAATAATGAGTCATATATACATTTTTCCAACAATGCATCATATACCAATGAAACCACATCGATCCATCTTCATCATGTATCAATGAAAACACATTGATTCATCTTCATCATATCAATGACAACTCATTGATCCATCTTCATCTATGCATTCTCATCAAGGAAAATACATATTACATTACATAAATCATCAATAAATCAATCCTTTGACATCAATCAATCACTTGACATCAATCAATGACATCAATCAATCAAACCATTGGCATCAATGACAACATGATACAACACATAACTATCCCATCTGGTGGAATTTCTCCCTCGACACACATCCCAATGCCAAAAAATAATATTCTTTGATACTTCTCATTGGAAGGAAGAAAAGTCATAAATTTTTCCTCTTCGATGACAATTCCCTCTAATAACGCTCTCAAAGTTTTTTTTAAATATGACTGTTAATTAATAGACTTGTGATATATGGATCTAAGTGATCTGTACCCCCCAAATACATTAATGGTGAAGTGATGTAATGCCTGCAAATGAAATATCACACACTCGACATTAATCACCAAGGTATTTCTAATTTATACCTACATAAGACCTTGTAAACCGTAATTTACTCATTATTCTTTTTGATGAATTTGTAAAAGATTTATTCTGCATACTGTGGATATGTGTTATATTTTAATTTTCACCAAGTTCTAAGACTCCAAGTATGAAATTGTTCTAATTTTTGTATTACTGTATTTTTTTATCTATATAATGGAATTATCGAGTTTTCTGGTTGTCATAGGACATATCAACAACATAATGTCATGCCTGCAAACCATAAAGGGGAAGAATCTCACAACAAATGTACCTGCACCAACACTTATGCCACCACCTATAGAAAATCCATGCAACATTCTAGTTACAGACATTGGTTATCACAACAGGATGAACCACTATCATAGGTTCGATGAGATATACAATATTTTCAACACAAGTGATTTCGAAACAGAAGACGAGAACTTGTTAGTTTATCAAAAAATCCATAAAAGTTCCATTCATTTTCTAGCATCCCACCCTATTCTATTTCCATATAATGATGTGACAATATAGTTTCTTAAATAATTTAAACAGAGCACATCTACGATTGTGAGAAAGTCAGGGATACGAATAGTGTTTGCGATTCTTTCTCTCAACAACACCATTTTGTTGTGGTGTATATGGAACAATGTGTTGCATTTGGATGCCTTGTGTAGTGCAGTAATTTGTAAAATTATTATTCACATATTCACCTCCATTATCTATTCTTAACTTTTGAATTTGATGTTCAAATTGATTTTCTACAAGGGACTTGTAGGCCAAAAACTTTACTCTTAATTTTTAAGAAGTAAACCCAAGTATGTATAGAAAAGTCATCAATGAAAGTTAATAAATACTTGCACCCAGAAAAAGAAGGAGAAGAAAGTGGACCACACAAATCACTGTGAACAAGATACAAAAGGCCCGAGGCATGCCAAGAGGCACATTTGTCAAAACTGTCCTGATGATGTTTTCCAAGAACACAACTGACACAAACACCATCTTTGCATGAAACAAGAGGAAGACCAGTCACCATCTTTTGATTACATAGTTGTTGCAATGAGTGATAGTTTAGATGGCCGAACCGCTCATGCCAAATTTTTCCCAAGTCATCGCTACGAGAAACAAAAACTGATGAAAAGGATGATGAACCAAAGTTGTTAAACTTGTACAACCTAGTAATATCATCAACAATTCCAGTTGCAAGAACATGCTTAGGATTTTTTAGATCCTTGATTACAACTTGGTGAGGTGAAAACTCTACGATTTTACCTTCACCTGAATGAGTGATTTGACATACTGATAGAAGGTTAAAATAAAGACTTGGAACACATAATACATCATTGAAATGACCATTTTCTACTTGAACTATTCTAGATCCTTCAACACTAAGAGATTATCATCACCAACAAATATTTTCTTGGTGTTACATTCATTTAGAGAAGAAAATATGTATCTATCCTTAGCCATATGATAATATGATCCAGAATCAATAAGCCACTCATCAGAAGAAGTAGAAGGTTTATTGAAGGAGAAACCAGAAGTAGAAAGTGCATGTCCATGAGAAGAAGAAGAATAAGTAGAATCAATATTGATGTTGTGCTTCTTAATTGCTTCTTCTAAAGTTTCCATATTCTTGAAACATTTGGACTCATCATGACCATATTTATCACAAAAGTTATAATGTCTTTCAATATTCTTACTTTTATATTTTTCTCCTTTGTCACCATTAGGAGCGGAAGCTGTCTGAGTGGGTTTGAGACCCTTATATTTCTTGTTGTTGTGGCGAGAATGTTGCTTCTTGGGATTCTTGGGTTTATCTTTCTGATATATGACTCTTGCATGGCATAAAAGGTAGATACAAATGCATAATATGCACTACATAGCTTAGAAAGAATAAGATAGATGCAACGATCTTATTCTGTCTTTATCTTACATTATTCACATAAAGTTTTGAGTGTTTTAAACTTAGATAGATAGTATTCAATGCAAGAAAAATCATTTGGACTAAAAGTCAGTAATTGATTTTCTAACTGTTGTGCTTGAATAATATTGTGTTTACCAAACACAGATTCAATCTTTTCCCAAGATTCTTTGGGTTTATCAATTTATTGAAGGTGGAACCTTAAATCAAGAGAGATGGACATTTCGATTAATACAAGTGCTTCTGCATTTCGATTATCCCATTTGAATTTCTTATCAACATCACTGGGTGATGTTTCCTTTCCCAAGGTAATCTGATACAAGCCTTTACTTATTAATAAATCCTCCATATGGGATTTCCATTGGAAGTACTTGGTGTTGGTGAGAAATAGATTACTTGTATAATCCATATTAAATATGTAGATAATATGGATTTAAAAACTGAAATTGATGATCTGGATGGAAAAATCTCAAAATCTTAGGTGGTTTTAAAAAAAATGACACTGAAAACAGACTTCGGATGTGAAAGTTATGCCCTTTAAAAAAAGGCATAAACAATAACCAAAGGACCATGTGATGGTGTAAGTTGCTTATGAAGTGACCCACTTTTATAAAAGTAAGTGGGGATCACTTTTACAATGAAGTTACTTTATAAAATAAAATCTACATGCAAATTAAATAACTCTAAAATAAAGTATTAAAGCTACTTATAGTGATTCACTTTTATACTTGAAGTGAAATACACTTTACAATGGAGCATGACCTTTTTCAAAAAACAAAACAAAAAGAGAGACTTGAACTCGAGACCTCTTACTTAATAAGGAAACTTTTAACCAAATGGGCTAACAAAACATATTGTATTTTTTAGAAAGAGGGTTGTTGTTGTTGAACACAGACTTGGAGAGAGTGCTAAAAAAAACTCTTTTCACACAAGAAAACAATTTTGCTTCTTGATGACAACACGGGTTAGATCTCAGTTAGCTTACCCTAAATATGCACCTTTTCATATCTGTTTCTGATTTTTCAAGATCGCACAGGGCACGGGGAAAAGAGCATACACAGATCTAAAAGAGTAGCAACTTAGAAACAAATAATATGAAACCAAAATAATACTATGAAAAAATTTAAAAATGTGTATTCAGGCTTTATACCTCCAGATCTGACTGAAATGGCTGTATCTTGGGAAATAAAACCTTTTTGAGTGAAACAAAAAGTGTTCCTAACTGAAACGAGTGCTCTAGATGCAATGGAACAGTCCTCTCATCTTAGAAATGTACTCAAATGATAGAAAATGGAAATGAGGAAACTCGGCTTCACGATCTCGATCTACAACAGGAGCGGGTTTTCAAACATGATTTGATACCATGTTCGACAACATAGGTATTCCAACAGAGGAAGAAAATTTTTAGTAACCACTCACACAACTAGATCAAAGATTAACACACTGGTGTTTTGACGTGGTAAAACCCCTACGGGGAAACATCCATGACCCTAGCCAACGTGACCACTTGGAGCAGTTTATTAATGCAAAAGAAAAAAATTACAGAGAGATTTTACAAGAGAGTTTCTCACAATCGATCATTAGAAAATGACCCTCCATGCTTTTAAAATAGATATCATGGACCAATCAGGTGTTAAGCGATGTATCAATGGCCATTAAGATTGAGGAGAATATGAACTGTCAGATCAATCTATGTTGGGAACATATCATGACTGTCAGATTTCCTAACTACAAATGCATACTAATGATACTAAAGAAACACACTTTTAGACCAAGTATATATTAACTAACTCCTAAGTGTCTAAATATCCTAACAAATATTCGATACTATTATTGGACAAGTTGTAGGTTGGTTAAAGCCTGACCCAAACCATAATATGGAGACAACTAAGAGAGAACCTACCCACTGTCACCTTAGATAGGTATTCCTGTCACTTTAGAGATGAAGTAATCACCTCAAGAGGGAATCTCGGTGACCTTAGGGGAAATGAGATGGAAGATGAAGACATGATGAAGTATCCCCCTATAGGTCAATTATGGAAGGATACAAGGGCATGAATATAGTCTCTTTGATGGTGGAAGATACACCAAATTATAGAAGACCTGCCAAGAAGTGATTGTACTTTCCCGAGACACAAGGAAAACAAAGATACAAGCCTAAGAATTTGTTGGACAAGAAATTTAATATTTCTGTCCCTAATTTCAGAAATAAACAAAAATATATATTAGCAACAAAGAGTGATAAGAGTTTCAAATAAATTTTCCAAAAGTCATGCAAAAAATGCAAGAGAGAAATTAGGAAGACACTAGCACAACTCAAGTAAAATAGCATGAGAATTTAACATTTGAAACAAGACTGTAATAAAAAGGTATTTCAAAGATATTTATTAGCCTTATGGATGTAGTGCACAAGTTGATACCGCAAGGAAATCAACCACCAAAACTTGCCAACAATACACCCAAAAAGGTGCGCAAAGACTAGTAGAGGACAATGACAAACATTTAACAACTTTTGACGGTTGGTTTGCGAGTTATTAAATTATTTGTATCATGTTTTCCGCAGCCATTATGGATGTATATTAAAATTTATAACAGATCCAAGAATACCAAGAGAACTAAGGCACCCTATAGGGTTAAGAAACCTCAATGTATCCACAAAATAATCTAACTTAAACAAGATTGATATCTCACTAAAAAACCTTTACTAATGCAAACAATTTTATTTCTCCAATGCAAAAAATGAGAGCAGTGCCTTTATAATAGGGTGAATAGAGTCTTTAAAACACAAGTTAGATCAACAATATCCCTAGGGGTGTAAATCCTCTTACTCCCTAGGGTATCCCGATCAAACTAGGGTAAATCTAGGAGGGTATACAATCTTGTATTTCTCCTAGCAACCCTTGTCCAAAAATTACTTATAAACTTAGAAAATGAGATGAATCTTAATTGAGGGTGTATGAAACATACTCCTCCTAGGGTTTCAACAAACAATAACCAATAACAAGCAAAAAATAACTAACAAATGCATATTTTTCCTTACCAACTCCAAGAAATAGAGAGATCAAACCCTAGGTCACCAAGCATTTACCATTCAAGATCAAGTAAAGAAGCCTCCAAGAGGTGCACACCACTTAGCCTCATCCAATCACCAAGAAATAACACCAAATATAATTTGCACAAGAGAGAGATACCAAAATTCCGAAGTAGGGCGCAAATTTCAACCGCTAGTCTTCTCACAATGGGAGAGCTATGATCCAAATGAGATCCAAATGATCTCTATTTATACAAAATGTTCTAAAAGTAGTTTTTCCACAAAATTTAGGGTAAAAAAAAGGTAATGGGTCAAAAACCCTTATATTTTTCCTTTACAAAAAATAATACTTTTTAATTCATAATTTGTACATAAAGTAAACCCTAAAGTAAGATGTCATCCTTCTGGGGTGAAATTTTAGCACTTAAATTACAAGTTGTTGGAGTAGGATATGAGTGCACTAGGCCTCAAAAGGCCAAGTTTCTTCAAGCCAACCTTCTCCTCCATGATCCAATGATTCTTTCCTTTAAACGTTCCAAGTGTACTCAACCACCACCAAAACCCTAGCCCTAATATGACGTCAAGCCCTCAAAGGTGACGTTTTGGCATTCCTAGGAAATTTGTTTGGGTGGTAGGGTCTAGGTGAGGTCCTCCATGATGTCTTATAGTCTTGAAAAGGCATGTATTCATCATCCAACGAGTGGGCCCTCGACATCCAACCTGTAGGCTTGAAGCCCCATGGAAGCCCAAGCTAGGTTTGTTCTTCCAAAACTGTCCACCAACTAGGTCTTGGAAAGGAAAATGGATACGACCTCCAAGGATCTCAAGTCAAATGCATCATTATGAGTAAATCAAATCAATAAAAGAGCCATATAAGCATGTACATCCAAACCACCTCATCAAATTAAACCAATGCTAAAAGACCTTATGCAAATTTCCAAGTTTAGGTGTGGGAGGGTTGACAAGACGATCTATTCGGTGAATCATATCTCAAGTTTAGGGGTGTTTCTTGAGGGGAACTTATTCTAAGTCATGTGTATGAGGTGTCATGAATGAGGGGAATAATTTTGGGCATGGGGTATATGACATACAAGGGGCTATAATGTCTCATTTATGGGTGCCTTTGTAGAGGGTGTGTTGCACCTTCGTTTTCAATGAAACCTTTTTCCAAGCCCATTTATTGCCTTTTCTTCTTCTAAGATATTTCTAGGTTGAAGCCAAGGTGGGGATTCTACCTAAGCATGAAAAAATGTTCCCACCTTGACTCCACCTTGGTCACATCATGCTCCACCTTGGTTGAAATGTTTTCATTAGTTATTCTTTTACGGGTCCCATCGGTTTCTTATTAGAGACATTTCATTATCCTTGGGATCCATGGGCAAGCATATAGAAGGTTAATTTATTGGATTTTGTCTTTTTCTAGCTACAAACCTTTGGGCCCTCATCCCCTTCTTCCCATGAAATTAGGGACAACCCCTTCTTGGTATAGTACACCTGAAAATCTTAAAAGGTGAGTAGATGAGGGTATGAGGTGTGGAAAGTGACAATTATGATCATGAGTGGAATGATGACTCATCAAAAGGGACTCCTAGTAGAAAACCTATCCCTAAGGGTGACCCACTTACTAGGGCGCAATGTCAACCACCAAAGTGAAACGGGGCAAAGAGAATAATGTCCAAGCAAACGTTACATAATCAAAATTAGTAATAGATGTAACAAACTCAAATGCCTCAAATATTGAAATGAAACTTACCCTAATATATAGCTTGTACCTCATGGAGAAATACCCAATGTCTTCCAAAGGCCAGTTGATGTGGTGGATTCCATCGTGATGAACTTGGAGCTATGGTGGTGAGGTGGGTCTCTGTCTATGCAAGTGGACACTGCTAGTCAAGATGTCTCTCAGTTCTCCATGTCTACAACCCGAGGGCCTTGAGAAATCTTCTCCTTAGTTATCCATAGGATTTGGGGATAACATTTGGATCCTCCTTGGGGACATGTGCTTGCCATAGGGTTCATGTGAACCATAGCATCTCTTGGTGGAACTATGCATACACTAAAACATCAAACTGTTAAATCTAGGGTGGGATATCACCCTTAATCCATATACATAAAAAAAAATGAAACTAATCTAGAAAATACAATTTTATCATTTTTTCAAAAATTTCTAAACTAAACATGAAATCAATATGCAAGTAGAGAAAAATGAAAAATGAAATGCATCTAAACTATCATGAGAAATCAATATGAAAATGCAAGGAAAACAAGATGACCTAACTACTTACATGGGGCCTGGGCCTTGAAGAAGTCAAGTGATTTGAACGTAGGGATGGAGACGATACCCATCCACTAGCAGTGGCATGTTTCTCCCATCCAAATCTGTCAAATAGTACTTCTCTTTCTCAGACTTCTTCTTGATGATGTAAGGGCCAAGCTAGGAACTGTCATCCTTCTAGTCATATTTAGGCTTTCCCTTCTTCTTGTCTCACATGAACGCAATAATTCCTTCACTGTAGTTGATGTAAGGTATATTCTCAATGTAAGGATAGGAAGGAGGTCCTGTGTTGACCACTTTTTTTATGGATTCTTCATGTTATTTTTTCTTATTATCTTCTTTCTTTAATATTTGGAAAGACCCTGGCTCTTGCCCTTGGAACTTTGCAATATTTCCTTTGTATTTACTTTTCCTTGGGAGTATCATGCCTATGTAGTCTTCCTGCATGAAATTTAAGTCCCATGGACCGTACTCAATGGTATCCATAACCTCATCAAACTCATCCTCACTTGTATAATCATGACTGTTGGGATCCATCACATTCTTGTTGATTCGATATCGACTATATAATACCTAAAAGGTGACATATCCCATGGGAATGTGTGCATGGGTGGGGTCCATGCTGTAATATCCCTCGGCCGAACCCAGTTGTAAATGTAATGTAAGTGTACTTAAGCTGGTGAGTTGTTTTGACATCATTTTGTAATGCACCTTTCATGGCATAGTGCGCGCATGTACTGCGCAGTAAAATGATGTAGTGTACACATTCCCGAATACCACGCGCAATAACTAAAGTACGCATAGTATGGAGGTCAACGAACCTTGTGTATATGATATGTGTTATAGGCTGGTGAGCTAGTTATTATAAACTGGAATGCTTATGTTTTGGAATTAGGCCAGAGCGCCTAGATGTTAAAGGCCAGTGCGCCTATTTTGTACATGTCTCATAATTAATATAAAATACATTGCTGCGCGCAGAACGACCACGATAAAAGAGATGGGGGACTGGACTCCACCAGTTAGGGAAAGGGAGGGTCAAAAGTTAAGGGAAAGGGCTAAGCTAGAGAGCTTAAGCCAAAAAGGAATATTATATTAATATTTCTTTAAAACATAAAATATGGATAATTATTTTGTCCTAAGTTCTAAAGTTGGGGACAAGTGGACCAAAGTAGCTTCCAAGATGACAAGTGTCAAGCTGGAGACATGCATTCATATCGTGGGGACTTAGATCATTTTGTCACTTTTTCACAAGGATTCTTACCAACAACTTCACCATCATTCTTACCATCACCTTCATGATCAGTTTCATGATGATTCCTCTCATCATCAGTCATCCAGTCAATGATTCCATGACCATTTTGATTCACGTAGTCCGTTACCATTCAGACATTCATTTCACTGTATCTAAGCTTGTTTCCATAACCATTTCCGGTTGGTGTACCTGGTTAGCTTGGGAGCGGGATTGAAGAAGCGGGTTGTCAGGCCCTTGGGAAATTGAAGAGGCGGGTTGTCAGGCCCATGAGAAATTAATTAAGCGAGAGAATTGATGGGTATTGATTTCCTGAAGGTGCTAAACGACAACTATAGTGCTCTGAGACTTCCTGTCCGACCTGTTGCTGAAGCCTTGGAAGGGAAGTGGGGCAGCCGAGGGACTGTTGAAAATAATAGGGGAACACTTCCTTGGGTGGGACAGGCATGTGGGGAACGAGAGGCTGTAGGCTGTTAGTTGAGTGAGCACCTGAGATGAAGTCTTTACTCTTGTCCATGAGCCTTTAGCTTGGTTAGGAACCCCTTTACTTAGGTGGAGTTCAGTCCCAGCTCGGAGGTGACTCACTGTTGAGAGTGATGAATAGTGTATTCTAAGGATGGGAGGTTCGTGGACGGTCTGTACGCAGTTGGTTGCAATATTTCCAAGATAAGTACCAATCATATGATAAATTTACATGCTGCAATGCTATTTATGTGCTTATGTTATGGTTTATCATATATGTGATTATAACTATCTGTATGTTTATGGGTAATTCCCTGTATATGCTATATATCTGTGTTTACTGTTATTTAAGTATGAAATCGTATATTTACAGAATGTAATTGTTTGTTTACGTTTATATGCAAAGATTCTGCAAGAGTATTGCATGTGTATTTTATAATTGCATGCAGTTTAAAGAGAACTTATGTGGCATAACTCAGTTGAATATTGGGTATGTTACCGTATGTTCCGCTGTGAGAGAATGAAAGTGTTCCCTTAGGTAGCATGGCTCAGTCATGGGTGGCTAGGGATGTTACAACATAGTATCGGAGCATGAAAGATTGTTTTGGAGTGGCATTTCCCGGCCTGTGGGTGGCAGGGGAAACATTACAAATTGGTATCAGAGCTTCAGTTCCAACACTGAGCCTAGATGGGTCGGAAAGGTTCAATTGAAGCGAGCATTCAAAGAAGATTAATTTCAAAGTGCTTCAGTTCCAACACTGAACCTGGATGGGCTGGAAAGGTTCAATTGTAGTGAATATTCATAGAAGATTAATTTCAAAGTGACTAGATTTCAAGTCATAGAGCATCCATGGTAAATTTTGGCACCACGCGGAAAATGTTGGCGTGCAGGTGTGCACGGTAAATTGTAGCACTGTACAAAAGAATATTGTGTGCGAAGGCACACACTGAAATTAACATTGCACGGTGAACACACACATAGTAATGTGCACATAGGGTGCGCAAGTATTTCAAAACACAAAGGAGTTTGGTTAGTGCATGCATAGTATGAGCATAAGTTGTCTCGTGATAGTGTATTCAATGGTGTGCATAGATTATTGTGCATGGTGGGGCATATTGAACTTTGACATGGTGCAATGCATAGGGAGAAATACATGTGGAATATCGATGCGCGATACCAAAGCTGTGCGCAGTGGATATTGGCGCACAACACAAAAGTAGTGCACGCAGGTTATTGGCGCGACAAAGAAGAAATGCATAGTGGATATAGGTGTGCAGAAGCACGATTTACCTTGTGATGTTGCTATGCATGATAAATATGGGTGTACAGGTTGAATGTTTGTGTGCGCAAATTCATTTGGAAGGCGATGAGTCTGAGTTTAATAGAAAATTTACATGATATTAAAGGAAAAAGAAACACACAACCGCATCAGAGCATTAATTAAAAAGAATTCCGAGTTTTATATTCCTTTGATTCAGACAGATGGAAGTGAAATATAAGCTTACAAGAAAAGAATACTATGAAAGAAAACAAGACTCATAACACCGACAGTTAGAATCTTGTAATAAACAGTCCAAAATCCGCTTCTGTATTTATATAATCGTATTAATCACAAAATTACAAAAAGGGAATGATATCAGTTATCCTATTGTAAAGGGACCGTTTAAAGAACAACTCTATCATATCTGGACCCCTTACCTCTGCTACCATATAACCAAAAATTTGCTGAAATGTACTTTTATTCGAGGACTCATTTCAACTTAGCGATCTCCTCCTTTAAAGAATCTAACTAGACTGATTGATTCTCTCCAACATTTTCTACCGTTTAAGCTGTGGATTCCTTCTTCTGCCACTTGCTCCTTTTCTTCTTAGCAACTGGCCTATTGATGAATAAATCCTTTATAGTGGGATTCAACCTGACTTCCAACTGCGAGTCTATAGCTAGCTCTGTGTGGAATTTAGTCGCTAGAATGTGAGCAAGTACCATTTCCTCCTTATTTGCAAGAAAGTATATCATGTTGCCCGAATAACCAGTCTCACTGGATTTAGCCTTGTCCATGTACCTTAGTTTGTGGATGCCAAAATTCTTTTTTAGAGAACAGAAAGTCGAGCAATTTGGAGACTACTCCATTTATGGATAAGCTGATGCCTCCATACTTGAGGATTGGTAGTTATAGAATTCCAATTATGAAGCGCAGACAGACTAGATACAAGTGTGTTGAGTTTCCATGCTCGGATAATCCATTTCAAATGATTAGCTTTTGAGTTCGTTATATGGCGGCATTCAACTAGCGTCATACAACTGTGAAGTACCGAACGAGTGAAACGGGTGATCTGACTAGCCGTCACCCGTTCCACGAGTGGGGGTTTTGACATATTGAAACAAGTGATACCGCATCTTGGCGAAAGTGGTTTAGGAAAACCACCTTCTACCCAGATGTATATCTGAAGGTGCCATGTGTCTATGTTCCCAAGACATGGGTCTTATCTAGAATTGTCATGGTGATAACATTAGGAAATTAGAAGAGATAATTATGATGTATATATGGAACCAATATAGTTCATATTTTTTATGAATTGTTGAATTGTTAGCCTGATAAGTTTCGATGGCTACACGTTTTGTAGAATTAACAACAACTAGATCATATCAGATCAATGGAGAGTCCATAGGAATGGAAGAGGCACAGGGGAATTACAGTCAGCAAGATGAGAGCAGAGGGATGGATGTCCATTTGAGCAATGAAGGAACAAGCTCCAATGGACATGGAGAAGAAAGAAATGGAAACATGAATATGGAAGAGACCATTAAAAATTTGCAGAAGGATGTCCAAAGCCATAGAGCTGATAATTAAAGGCTTATGAGAGCCAAGGAGAAGCAAGATGACTTCAACATGAAGCTGTTGGAGGGATTGAACATAATAGAAAATAAATTGGTTAAGGAGAGTGGCTTAAGAAAATCTGGAAGTCACAAGCCTTCGAATGAGAAAAGAAAAGAAAGAAGTGTTAGCAGACACCACCATCACTCCCCAAGGCATTCCAATAAGAGAACATGAAACAACTCAAGTACATCCCCTATCAGAAGGAATAAGAGGTATCGGGTGGATGAGCTACGAGGAGAAATGAACAAAATCAAACCTCCTACATTTGATGGTGAGCACAAGAAGGATGAAGATGCAGAAACATGGTTGTTGGGCATGATAAAGTATTTTCAATTGCATAATTATTCTTCTCATGCGGAATGTAGAATTTCTATCTATCAACTCAAGGGAAAGGCCTCCATGTGGTGGGATCAGCTTGTGTAGGTGCAACACATTAAAGAGAAAAGTGTTACTTGGAGGGAATTCAAGAAGTATTTTGAGAAGAAATACTTGAATAAGACATACTATGACAAGAAAATGAAAGAGTTCTTTGAACTCAAGCTTGGAAGTATGACCATAGATGAATATGAGAGAAGGTTTCTAGAACTGCTGAAGTATGTCTCTTTCATCAAGGATGAGACTGTCAAAATTCAAAGGTATTTGAGTGTATTACCATCGTTCATCAGTGAAACAATACAATATGATGATCCCAAGACATTAGAAGAGACCATAAGGCAAGCTAAATGCCTATATGATTAGCAGAAAGCAAGGCCAACTTTCCAAAAGGATTGGGAAGACAAAAATAAATTCAAGATGGATTAGAGGAAGAAGGGAGCTAAGCCACCATTCTTCAGAAATAATCCACAGGGACAACAAATGCCTAAAGAACCCATAACGATTGACACAGGTATTCAAAGGCCAAGGCATCCACTTATGAAATGTTGGGGCTGTAAAGGAGATCATAGGTTCAGATATTGTCCTCACAGAGGTGAAAAAGGTAGGGCTGTTCACAATGTACAACAAGATGAAATAGTGGAGGACATGGGAAGATATGTGCCAAGGATTTATGTAGCCCTGGACAACAAGTAAGCAGAGTATCAGTCCCACATGATTGAAGTGGAAGGTATGATCAACAACCAAACCATTGATATTTTAATTGATTCAGGAGCTAGTCATAGTTATATAGACCCTAAGACGGTGGAAAGTTTTCAATTTCCAAGAAGAAAGCATGGGAAATCCTGGTTGGTGCAGCTATCTACAGGAGCCAGAATAAAGGTTAATGATATGGTTAAGTCATGCCTCATGGACATGAATGGACTGAACACCAAGGTAGATTTGAACATCTTTCCTTTAGGTTCCTATGACTGTCTAATTGGGATGGACTGGTTGGACCAACATCATACTCTCTTAGACTGTCACAAAAAATCATTTACTTTCTTGGATGAGGAAGGGAAACTAAGGAAAGTGTAGAGAATTCCCAGGGAAGTGACCATTAGAGAAATTTCATCATTGCAACTGAAGAAATGTTATAGAAAAGGGTGTCAAATAATTGCATCTCATTTGGCGGAGACACCTAGAGATAAGGTGTCAAATTTGGAGGATTATGCAGTCCTGGAAGATTTTGAAGATGTGTTCAAGGAGGTACAAGGACTACCCCCAAGGAGCAACATTGATTTCTCGATAAATCTAATGTCTGGAGCAGTGCCAGTGTTAAAAACTCCTTATAGAATGAGTACACTAGAGTTGAAGGAGTTGCAAATGCAGCTTGAAGAACTTTTGAAGAAGGGGTATATATGCCCAAGTGTGTCACCTTGTGGTTCCCCAGTCTTGTTTGTGAAAAATAAATATGGAACACTAAGATTATGCATTGATTTCAGACAGTTGAATAAAGTGACTGTTAAGAACAAGTATCCTCTTCCAAGGATTGATGATCTCTTTGATCAATTGAAGGATGCAAAGATATTTTCAAAGATAGATCTCAGATCAGGATACCATTAGGTAAGGATTAAAGAAGAAGATATCAACAAGACCGCCTTCATGACAAGGTATGGCCATTATGAGTTCACAGTGGTTCCATTTGGGTTGTCAAATGCACCAACTGTTTTTATGTTCTTAATGAATGGTGTTTTCTGAGAATATCTGGACAAGTTTGTCATTGTCTTTTTGGACGACATTCTTATATATTATAAGTTAGAGGAATAGCATGAACATTATTTGAGGATGGTGTTGCAAGTATTAAGGGAGCATCAATTTTATGTCCAATTGAGCAAGTGCTCATTTTATCAGAAACATATTCATTATTTAGGGCATGTCATTTCAAAGGATGGGATAACAGTGGATCCTGACAAGATAGAATCCATTAGCGAATGGTCAACACCAAAGAATGTGACATAGGTGAGATCATTCATGGGTCTTGCAGGCTACTACAAAAGATTTACTGAAGGATTCTCAAATATTTCACACCCAATCACTTCCTTGCAAAGAAAGGGGGTGAATTTTCAGTGGACAATGGATTGCGAAAAGAGCTTCCAACACTTGAAACAATTATTGACAAGTTCTCCAGTATTAAGTATTGCAGACCCAAATGAAGACTTCATTGTATGCAAAAATGCATGTAATGAAGGACTTGGTGGGGTCCTCAGTCAAAAGGGGTTTGTTATATGTTATGAATCAAGGAAGTTGAAGGAGCATGAAAGAAACTATGCCACTCATGATTTGGAGTTGGCAACCATAGTGCATGCCTTGAGGAAATGGAGACACTACCTCATGGGGAAAATGTTTGAGCTAAGAACATACCATAATGGTCTGAAATATTTATTTAATTAGCCAAATCTAAATGCTAGGCAAAGTATATGGTTAGAATTTCTAAGT
Organism: Picea engelmannii; assembly: GCA_009831015.1. Taxonomy (NCBI): domain Eukaryota; kingdom Viridiplantae; phylum Streptophyta; class Pinopsida; order Pinales; family Pinaceae; genus Picea; species Picea engelmannii. The sequence continues at coordinate 98,740 of ML810129.1, forward strand.
GAATATGACTTTGATGTAAAGAATATCAAGGGGAAAGAGAATAAAGTGGCCGATGCACTCAGAAGGAGGGTGCATGAACTACATGCTAGAACCATTAACATGTATCAAAATGATATTAAAAGAAAAATTATGGAGGTTGCAAATGCATATCTTCAATATAGAGAATTGGTAGAAAAGATACAATAGGGTAAGACACCACAAAAGGTGGATAATTATAATTTGGGAATAGATGGAATACTGCTGCACAAGAACAAAATTTTTGTTCCAAATGTCTAGGAATTGAAACGTATGATTTTGCATGAAATGCATGATGTCCCTTATGTAGGGCACCCTGGATATCAAAAAACCATGGTAGCGATCAAAATCCATTACTTTTGGCCAGGTATGAAGAGAGAGATCATTGAATACATCGCTAGATGTATGGAATGCTAGAAAGTTAAAGCTGAGCATGGGCACCCAGCAGGGTTGCTGCAACCTTTGCCCATTCCTGAATGGAAGGGGGAAGTGGTGACGATGGATTTTATTACGGGATTGCCCAGAACAAGCAAGCTGCATGATTTGATCATGGTAGTGGTGGACAAGCTTACAAAAGCTGCCCATTTTATTCCACTAAAAACTACTCACAAGGCCGCAGATGTTGCTGATATTTTCATGAAGGAAGTGGCACGATTGCACGAAATTCCAAAAACAATTGTGTCCGACAGAGACCCAAAATTCACCTCGAATTTATGGAAAGGATTGTTCAAAGGATTTAGAATGAATCTGAACTTTAGTACAACTTATCGTCCTGAGTCTGATGGAAATACAGAGAGGGTGAACAGAGTGATAGAAGACATACTGAGAATGTATGTGATGGAGAAACCATCGAAATGGGAAGACTACCTGCACTTGGTAGAATTCGCTTACAACAATGGGTATCATGCATCGTTGAAGATGAGCCCATTTGAAGCACTTTACGACAGAAAGTGCAATACTCCAGTGAGTTGGGATGATCCAACTGATAGGACAATAGTTGGGCCAGAGTTGCTCAAGGAGATGGAAGACCAAATGATAAAAATTAAGAAGAATTTAAAAGCTTGCCAAGACAGGAAGAAAAGTTATGCCGATAAGAATAGAACCCACAGATATTTCAAAGTGGGTGATCATGCTTTCCTGAAGGTGAAAGCTAACAGGAGTTCCCTAAAGCTGAGAAGTTGCACCAAGTTGGAAGCCAGATTTTGCGGGCCATTTGAAATCCTAGAGAGGATTGGTCCAGTTGCTCATATGATTTCATTACCTGCATATATGTCTATTCATAATGTATTCCATGTATCATTGCTAAATAAATATATACCTGATGCTAATCATGTTACTGATTGGAATGTGATTCAGGTGGAGCAAGAAGGCATTTTTCAAGTGCATCCGGTGTGCATTTTGGACCAAAAAATCAAGTAGCTCTAGAATCAAACCATAGTGCTGGTAAAGGTCCAATGGACCTGGTACGGTCCTTAGGACGCTACTTGGGAGCATGAGGATGCAATGAAAACATAATACCTGCATCTTTTTGAGGATTTTTGAGAATTTTGTTGTATATGGGTATATGATGCACTGAGGACAATGCATAAATAAGGGGAGGGGATTGTAATATCCCTCGGATGAACCCAATTGTAAATGTAATGTAAGTGTAGTTAAGATGGTGAGATGTTTTGACATGATTTTGTAATGCACCTTTCATGGGATAGTGCACACATGTATTGCGCAACAAAATGATGTAGTGTACACATTCTCGGATACCGCATGCAGTAACTAAAGTGCGCGTAGTATGCAGGGCATGGAACCTTGTGTATATGATATGTGTTATAGGCTAGTGAGCTAGTTATTATAAGCTGGAATGCTTATGGTTTGGAATTAGGCAAGAATGCCTGGATGTTAAAGGCCAGTGCACCTATTTTGTACATGTCTCATGATTAATATAAAATACATCGCTTTGTGCAGACCGACCATGATAAAAGATATGGGGGACTGGACTCCACCAATTAGGGAAAGGGAGGGCCAAAAGTTAAGGGAAAGAGATAAGCTAGAGAGCTTAAGCCAAAAAGGAATATTATATTAATATTTCTTTAAAACATAAAGTATGGATAATTATTTTATCTTAACTTCTAAAGTTGCGGACAAGTGGACCAAAGTAGCTTCCAACATGACAAGTGTCAAGTTGGGGACATGCATTCATATCATGGGGACTTAGCTCATTTGGTCACTTTTTCATGAAGATTGTTACCATTAGCTTCATCATCATTCTTACCATCACCTTCATGATCATGCTTCATGATCAGTTTCACGATGATTTCTCTCATCATTAGTCATCCAGTCAATGATTCCATGACCATTTTCATTCACGCAGTACGTTACCCTTCAGACATTCATTTCACTATATCTGAGCCTGTTTCCATAACCATTTTCGGTTGGTGTACCTGGTTAGCTTGGGAGTGGGATTGCAGAAGCGGGTTGTCAGGCCCGTGAGCAATTCTCTGAGCGAGAGAATTGTTGGGGATTGATTTCCTGAAGGTGATAAACTGTAGCTACAGTGCTCTGAGACTTCCTGTCTGGCCTGTTGCTGAAGCCCTGGAAGGGAAGTGGGGTAGCCGAGGGACTGTTGAGCAGAGAAGGGGCACACTTCCTTGGGTGGGACATGCATGTGAGGAATGAGAGGCTGTAGGTTGTTAGTTGAGTGAGCACCTGAGACAGAGTCTTTCTTGTTGTCCATGAGCCTTTAGCCTGGTTAGGAACCCCTTTACCTAGGTGGATTTCAGTCCCAGCTCAGGTGTGAATCACTGTTGAGAGTGATGACCAGTGTAGTCTAAGGCTGGGAGGTTCGTGGACGGTCTATACACAGTTGGTGACAATATTTCCAAGATAAGTACCAATCGTATGATAAATTTACATGCTGCAATGTTATTTATGTGCTTATGTTACAGTTTATCATATATGTGATTATAACTGTCTGTATGTTTATGTGTAATTCCCTGTATATGCTGCATATCTACGTTTACTATTATTTCAGTATGAAATCGTATATTTACAGAATGTAATTGTTTGCTTACGTTTATATGCAAAGCTTCCGCAAGAGTATTGCATGTGTATGTTATAATTGCATGCAGTTTAAAGAGAAAATTTATGTGGCATAAATCACTTGAATATTGGGTATGTTACAGTATGTTCCATTGTGAGAGAACGCAAGTGTTCCCTCAGGTAGCATGGCCCAGTCATGGGTGGCTGCAGACGTTACAACATAGTATCAGAGCATGAAATATTGTTCTGGAGTGGCATTTCCCGGCCTGTGGGTGGCGGGGGAAGCGTTACACATGCTAAGGAAAGCTCCAAGGGAAGCAAACCGACTCCTTGATAAGAGCATCCCCCAAGAATTTGGGACATCAATTACTACTATAGTCATAAGGAGGTTGATATGAAAAAAGTCAATCAAGAAGACCTCAATTTTCTCAAAAATCCATAAATATTGACCCTTTTAGAATCAATGTCGCACACATTTCCATAGGGTTGGGTCATCTTCTAACTAATTTATTCCATTAATTTAAATTACATGACATTTGTGGAGGCCCCAGAATCCAACATATAGTTGTTTAGGAGGAGGCCATTCATTCCTAATGAAATATAGAAAGGAGAATTATCATCCTTTTGTCGATCGATATACATGGCATTAAAAATGATGGGAGGGTCCTTTTCAATCGATACCTATAATAACTTCAAGAATTCCCTCCTTATAGAAGGATTTTTTCACATTTATGTCACACGAACCATCGTATTTAACTTCCCAAACATGGCTGCAACATCTATGTTCAACTAAATATCATATGTGGGAGCTGGATTAAAAATAAATTCATGTACTAGAGGTGGAAGTGGTGGGACCACCTTCTCTATAGATGGAGGAGGAGTGGTAGGTTGTAATAGAGGGGATGAGGCTTTTTTTTTCCAGTATATGTAAAATATTCCCTCTTCCTTAGTTCCTTCCTATGATAATATTTCAACTAATTTAAGGCCTGGAGTCTCCCTGTATTTTGGCTTCGTCGATATGCTCCTGTGTGACCTCTTCCTCTTGGAAGTTATAGATAATATCCATGAAATTCATACTGTCAGAAGAATATTCATCTCATTGGGGAAAATCATCCTTTTAGTGAGGTTCTTAACATGGAGAACACCACGGTGTTTGTTCTATGTCAACCATTCCAACTGGTTTCAAAGTATCAGGGGAATTTTCCGGCCTTGGTTTCCAACCTGTGACATCTCTTTGTTGTATGGTAAATTGAGGTATTGGGGAAGATTGGTTTCTTTCCAGAGTGGTTAATCGACCCATGATATGATTATATGCCTGGAAAAACTGAGTACTCATCTGATTTATCTTCTAAGTCAAGAGGGAAATTGGATCAAGAGAAATTCTACTGGAAGCCTCGGTGTTTGTCTTTGCCTTGGTATGAGGATACTGAAAAGGATCAATCTTTGAGTCAAGGAGGTTCTCTTCAATCTCTTCATTATACTCTTTGGCTTGTGCCAAGGTGGTGGGATTCTTGTCTTTCATAATAAAGTGGAGTTTCCCATCAAAAGAATTCATATAGAGGAGATGAACAACTATAGTCGTAGGACGCAAATTTGTCTGAATTTGAATGTATAATTTATTGAACATAGTGTCAAATTCACTCACTGTCTCATTCTATATTTTCTTTATCTGATTGAACTGAGCTACACACATTCCATTTTCTTTCTTCATTGTCCATGTGTTCTTGAATAACTTGGAAAAATACTCATAAGATGCTATATTATTTTCAGGTATCTCTCTAAACCATCTCTAAGAATCTTCGGTCAAAGATGAGGCTAGTAGCCTCATTTCTACATCCTCATGTTCCACTTCTTCATTTTCCATGTCTCTACCTATGATGTAGAGATGATCATCCACAATGGTGACATTATCTCCTAGAAACGTTGGCAACCATTTGTGAGTCCTTTCGACATTGTGTTGGGGTATCCAGGGATGGTGGCCATGTTAAGAGGTTTATAAAGGTATTTTTCCCAAGGGTGAGCCATTGGAGCAAGGGGAAGGGTACCCTGGAAAAGGGTTTTGACAATGGGAGACTTGAGGGGAGGCATTCTTCTGTAAACCTTAGAAGTTTTGAACCTCCCTAAGGGAAAATTATTAAGGGAGGACATATTCTGGGAAGGTGGAGTTGCTAGATGAGCTTCAAGAAGAGCTCATAAAAGGTGGAAGGGGAACTTCCTTGAGGTGGAGTTTCCATGCAAGCTAGGGAAAGGATTTGGGATAGCTTTCCAAAGTGTCATTAGGGTTTTGAAGAGGATTCAAAATAGTCCCCGACAATGATGCCAAAATGTTATTGCACACGTTTTAGGTTGGGAAAATCCCGACCCAAACCACAATATGGAGACAAATAAGAGAATTACACCTACCCACTATCACCTTAGATAGGTCTTCCCGTCACTTTAGAGAGGAAGAAATAGGGGGAAATCTCGGTGACCCTAGGGAAATGAGATGGAAGATGAAGAGATGATGAAGTATCCCCCTATAGTTCAATGATGGAAGTATAAAAGGTCTTGAAAAGAGTCTCGTAGATGGTGGAAGATACACCACAATATAGAAGACCTGCCAAGAAGTGATTATACATGCCCGAGACACAAGGAAAACAAAGATACACGACTAATAATGAGTTGGAAAATTAAGTTAAGCTTGATGTCCCTAATTTCATAAATAAATAGTAATATTTATCAACAACAAAGAGTAATAATATCTGCAAATAAAGTTTCTAAAAGTCACGTAAAAAATGCGAGAGAGAAACTAGGAAAACACTAGCACAACTCAAGTAAAATAGCATGAGACTTTAGCATTTGAAACAAGGCTATAAGAAAAAGGTTTTGCATATATACTTATCATCCTTATGGATGTAGCGCACAAGTTTTTAAAACAAGGAAATCAACCACCAAAACTTGCCAACAATCCACCCAAAAAAGTACGTTGAGACTAGTAGAGGATAGGGGAAAATTTTTAGCAATTTTTTACAGTTGGTTTGTGAGTTATTAAAAGATTTGTATCATTTTTTATGCAGACCTAATGGCTATAGATTAAAATTTATAACATCTCCAAGAATACCAAGAGAACTAAGACGCCCTAGAGGGTTTAACAAACCTTGTCCAAAAATGAATTCTAAACTTATCAAATGAGATGAAGCTTAATGGAGGGTGTATGCAACATAATCCTCCTAGGGTTTCAATCAACAATAACCAAGAACAAGAAATAAATAACTAACAAATGTAGATTTTTCCTTACCAATTCCAAGAAAGAGAGAGATCAAACCATATTTCACCAAGAATTTACCATTCAAGAGAAAGTAAATAAGCCTCCAAGAGGTGAGCACCACTTAGCCTCATCCAATCACCAAGAAATAACACCAAATATAATTTTCACAAGAGAGATATACCAAAATTCCCAAGTAGGGCACAAATTTCAGCCACTAGTCTTCTCACAATGGGAGAGCTATGATCCAAATGAGATACAAATGATATCTATTTATACAAAATGTTCTAAACATAGTTTGTCCACAAAATTTATCGTAAAACAAAAGGTAAGGGGTCAACAACCCTTATCTTTCCCTTTTACACAAAATAATACTTTTTAATTCATAATTTTCAAATAAAGTAAATCCTAAAGTAAGACGTCACCCTTCTAGGGCAACGTTTTGGCACTTTTACAAGTCGTTGGAGTAGGATATGAGTGAGCTATGCCTCCAAAGGCCAAGTGTCTTCAAGACAACCTTCTCCTACATGATCCAAGGCTTATTTCCTTCAAACGTGCCAAGTTTCCTCAACCACCACCAAAACCCTATCCCTAATATGATGTCAAGCCCTCAAAGGTGACATTTTTGCCTTCTTAGGAAAGTAATTTGGGTGGTAGGGGCTAGGTGAGGTCATCCATGATGTATTCTAGGCCTCCGAAGGCATGTATTCATCATCGAACATGTGGGCCCTCGACATCCAACTTGTGGTCTTCAAGCCCCATGGAATCCCAAGCTAGGATCGTTCTTCCAAAACTGTCCACTAGCTAGTCTTGCAAAGGAAAAAGGATACACCCTCCAAGGATATCAAGTAAAATTCACCATGATGAGTAAATCAAATAAAAAAAAAGAGACATCTAAGCATGTACATCCAAACCACCTCATCAAAATAAACCAATGCTCAAAGACCCTATGAAATTTTCCAAGTTTAGGTGTGGGAGTGTGTTGGATCATGTTGTCATTTATGCTAAAGGATTGATTGATTGATGTCAAGGGATTTATTGATGTCAAAGGATTTATGTCAAGGGATTTATTGATTCCAGAGGATTGATGTCAGGTGGAATCATAGTCATATGATGCCAAGCATAGATAAAGATGGATCAATAAGTGTTCATTGATATATGATGCACATATGAAGATGGATCAATGAGTTGTCATTGATAGATGATGCATAGATGAAGATGGATCAATGAGTTGTCATTGATATATGATTCATAGATGAAGATGGATCAATGTGGGTTCATTGATATATGATGCATATTTGGATTGATGTAAAGATGACTCATTATTGTCTTTTGATGGTTGATAAGAAGTACAAATGGATGAACTCCAAAGTGGTCCCCTTATGGTGAAATCCCTCACAGGAAGACGCTTTGCGGTTGAGTTATCCTAGAAGTATGGTTAGAGAACCCATGCTTAATTGCGAAATAATGAGAGGAAGATCAATGAATTTGTCAGTGAAAATATCCTAGATGGATAGTGCTTGTCATGCCATTTCTGGTGGTATGTGGAATTGTAATGACCCTTTTCTTATTAATATGAATAATTTCATAAATAATCCTAAAGATTAGCTAATTATAATTAATTATTATATAACCTTAATTAATTATATGTTGTTAATTAATTTTTTTTTTTTTTAACTATGATTAGCTTAAGTATGATTAACTCTTTGATTAAGGGTTAATGTATGATTAATTATTAAGTGAGTCATTAAATGATTAAGTATTAAATTATTGGTTAATGATTAATTTGTTTAGTAATTAATTAATTGATTAATKAAGTGTTGAACAAAGGGGGGGRAAATAAAATGTAATGATTAAATGGGGTTACGTATCCCATAGGGGGATAACRTAACCCATAYGTAAAAGGGAACATTAAGTAAAGGATAAGATAATTAATATGAAATAAATGAACAGATAAGGCATTAATCAATGGATAAGGTGTTTGGTGGGGAGTAAATGTGCGAGGGCGGTGAAGGAGGCATAAGGGAAGGAGAAGGATTATGGAGAGGGGGATTTTTCATTCATGCTTTCGACGGGAGAGGAGATTTTGGGAGCATTGGGACAGAGTTAGTTAACAGTGGGATTTACAGTGCACCGGGGCTGAGGGGTTTTGGGCTCGGAGGGCTAGGACGTCCATCGATGTCCTAGGGCTAGGCGTACTAGTCGGTAGGGTGGCTGGTTTTGGGGTGTCTTTAGGAGCAAGCTTGCTGCGGATAGGCTGAAGCGAAGGGAGCGACAGCATCAGAGCGAGGTATTTAAATTGTTATGTAAATTATGCAAATTGTTATGTAAACTGTTATTTTATTTATTGAAATATGGGAGTGAATATGCTAGATTAAATAAAAATTTAGTAAATTTCAAATTTACTGTTCTGTTTTATTTTTCTGGTAGTTTAATGAAATCACGGTCTCTACAGGAATGTCACATAACTCCTCACGGTTTGAGAGTTATTACGTTATGAAGTTGGAGGACCCTCATATGTTGGATTGAACCCCCAAAAGGTCAAAGAAGTAAAAGTGCTTGCAAATAGGGATGGTTATTTAATTAATAAAGTGTTGTGACAAAATCAAAGAGGATTATTTAAATAATAAAGTGAAGTGACAAAGTCAAGGAGGATTATTTAAATAATAAAATAAATGGAGAAATTTCTAATTATGGAAAATGGTTAACCCTAAAATGAGGAAAGTGGGTTAAGTGGTCAAGTGGCTATTGATATATGGACAAGTGGCAAATTGGACAAAGTTGGACATAAGTGACTATGTGGACAAACTAACCTAGAAGATGCTTCTAAGGAAGATACTTGGAGAATATAAATAAGAGGCAAGGGTCTCTTGTGAGATATAATCTCTTGAGCATACATTGAAGATCTATTATGAGAGAGAGAGTGGTTGGAATATCTCATGAACACATCAAAGTTTCCGTAAGTTTGAGATCTTGATGACAAAAGTTTCAGAAGTTCAAAAACCCTTGTTTCTGAAGGAGTACATGAGCAACAGTGGGCCAAAGAGCATACATACGCGGGCTATAGTGATACATAGCACATACACACGTGGGCTGAAGGAGGAAAGAGCGCGTATAGTAGATGGAAGTCATGAAGACTTGAGTGTAAGCTGGTGTTGGGTTATTGAAGTCTAAAAAAGTTCCATATTTTCATTCTATAGGCTCAGATATGCCATAGAAACTCTGGTATGGTTACATAATAGTCTTTATGGATACTCTTGCATATTGTATGGTGAATGCTTGAAGAATTCGTGGTATGTCTATAGTGATTTGGTTTGTGTTGGTTAATGGAGTGAACATCACTCTTATGTTTCAGTACTGATATGATTGTCATAGTATACTTGTTGATTATACATGATTAAGTAGCATTCATATTGTATGATTGAGGAGCATGAGTAAGTTGTGGGAGAGCATGGATGCATTGTGATTGGTTCTGGTTCAAATCAGACAGTGAATGACATAAGTGAATGTGACTGAGGGCTGGAGAGGATATGATTTTTCCATGAAGAGAAAAATCTAGTTGTTCAGAAGTCACACGCAAGCTGTATTACAAACATGCCACGTACATATGTGAGCTGTACTACTGGTAGGGCGTGTACATACGCATGCTACACTTCTGACAGATTGGTATATGTTGAGGATTGATCCCTCTTCTTAGTTGGTTCTGAGTTTTGTAAGCTGAGTCTTTCATTATAGAGCTAGTTCTCTTGTGGAGTTGTAACTCTATTCAGTTGTTGCTGATAACCCAAGGATTGTAGTTCGTAATAAAAATAAAATTGTACATGCATATTGTGTTCTTTGTGTTCCTTGTGGTGATGACTTATTGATGAAATATGTTGCTGATGTATGTTCACATTTAACTGGTTATAAATGACAACAATAAGTAATGAGTAAATGATGATTGCTAACTAAGGAGTTTTGTGAAGGGGAAAAGTTTTTAAAAGAGCCCCACACTCATTCAGCCCCCCTCTAAGTGTGGTCGGTGTGTCCAACAATTGGTATAAGAGCGGGCCTTCACTATAAGCCTTAACAAGCTTGGAGGAGATCCATGTACACACAAATGGATGATGAAGTTCCAATCCTTGATGAGGAAAAGTATTCTACATGGAGAATAGAAATGAAGGTGCATTTGAAGGAAATAGGAGTGGGTGTTTGGAAAGAAACTATTAGTGGATCAGTTCCTCTTAAGAACAAGTCAAAGTTTGCAGCTCAAAGGGAAGAAAATAAGAATGATGTATTGGCTCTCAATACCATTCTTAATGGACTCTCAAGTTCTATCAAAGAGAGCATGGGACAATTCACTTCCTCCAATGATCTATGGCTAAAGCTAGAGAAAACATACCAAAGAAAGAAGGAAGAGACTAAAGACAACTTCATCAAGAACAATGAAGGTAAATAATCTCCAAAATCCTCTATTTGCAATAATTCTATATGTGATGATGTTGGAAAGGAATACCTTGAAGACAATTCCATCAAGGTCAATGAAGGTAAATAATCTCCAAAAACCCCCGATTGCAATATTTCAAAATGTGATGATGTTGAATATTTCTCTACAAGTGAAGAAGAAAATCTGGAGATAGTTTGTGTAGATTCAAATGATTGTTATCCCATGGAAGTAATAGAAGAAGAATTATCCGAGCTTAAAAGGAAAGTTGAATGGGGGCTATTTGAATACAACTATGACCATTGTTACATAGAATATAACTGTATTTCAGATAACACTAAAACGTTTCTTAAAAAGAATCAAAGGCATATATTGAAGTTAAAGGAAATTCTCAAGGAACAAGAAGAAAGTAAAAGGACTCAATTGGAAGAAAAATAAGAAGAGATCAAAAGACTAAATAATGAAATAGAAGAGAATAAGAAGCTATATGATGAGATTGGCAAAATTCTTGAAGTTAATGTCCATCTCAAGACCCAAATTGAAGAAGCTAAAAGGATAGAGGAACTGTTAAAGAATCAAGTAAATGAAAAGGAAGAGTCATGTCATAAATTGGAATTTGAAGTTGTTTATCTTAGAAAGAAAGTAGAAAATTCAAACAAATTCTTGAATAGCTCAACAATCTTGAATGAGATCTTGGATATTCAAAGATCACCAAATGATAAATTAGGTCTTGGATACAAGAAAGAAGCTACACATGTTGAAGAAAGCACTTCAAAGAATCACGAGGTAAGTCCCTCACTCTCAAAGGATGGAAATAATGTTGCAATTCAACCATCTACACATGGAAAGGAAAGTTTCAAAGAAACAAAGCAAGGAAGACATCAAGAAGACATCTTTACATCTCAAAGCAAATTCAAAACACCTTCAAGATGGACGCCAAAGCAAAGGTATGAAAACGTTTTTTATGGTCAATGTTATTCATGTAATGAATATGGTCACAAAGATTTGGAATGCAGACTTTATGCAAGGAGAGATAATGAAATATTTCATAAAACCCTAAGATGTTGGAGATGTGATCAAGTAGGACACATTTCTTCTCATTGTCACACCATGAGATTCTATAGATGTAGTGGATTTGGTCACAAATCCCAGGATTGTTGGAACACAAGAAGAAAGTTCATGATAAGGACTTCATATAGCATGACTAGAAGAAGGCATGGAGTTAGGAAGGAAGACATTTTTGAAAATATGGAAACTCAGAGCTCAAGTTCTGAGAAGCAGGGACACCTTCAGAAGTGGGTAAAGAATAATGAACAACCAGTGCAGAATGGTAGCCTTAAGGGAAGCTCAAATTTGTCATCTTCATAAGAATATGCGAGTTACAACGGTAACAATCGCGTACATACGTAAGATGACCTATGAATAGGTCGCATACATACGCGAGTTGTCTGTGCAACAAGCTGCGTATATGTGGTAAATCCTTGGGAAAAATGCTATGCATATAAATTGCAGCATGGTATGATGGTATAACTCTATGTTGTAGGGTATGACATGGTTTGTTGTAGGGTCTGACATTGTTTGCTGCAGGTTTTCATGATTACATATTGACATACATGAATGATGTATGTATGGAGGTGACATATGGTTGAGTGTTGAAAGATTATCTTGGATGCATGGTACTAACCCTAGAGTATGGAGTAAGACATTTTTCTATTGAAGAACAATGTTGGTTGTGACAGTGAAGTTATGACACCTTGGTTATGAGATATATCATGATGATGCTAGATAGATCTATTGAGGCACACTTCTAGTACATGCATTATTGGGTGTTTAGTAGTTGCTGTAGTGAATGGAGGTTGAGGCTGATCTGTTGGGGTACATGGCTGGTACATATTTGAGTTTCATTGATATATCTTATGATGCACTATTGGAAGGATATTTGTTGGATATCTTGGTGCATACATTTGGCATATGGATGAGCTACATATTGGGACATGTAGTTGATGAGTTGATGAAGTGGACATGTTGTACACCATTGATGAGTAATATCTTGATCTATAGTTGATGCATGTTTGGTACACATTTGGTACATTGTTAGAAGCACCTACTAGTAGTATGATTGACACATGGTCTATGGTTGATATGGCATTCATATATGAGGACACATCTTGATTGTAGTTTATCTTGTTGTGGTATTGGTGCATTATTGATTAGTGCAATGCTGATGCACTCATAGATGTTATATGTATGTGGATGATAGTACTTGGCTATAGTACACCATTGGTATTACTTGTTTAGCATATACTTTGGTACATGATATATGGGATGATATAGGTGAGACACTTGATTGATTGAGATACATGGTTGTGGCATTTAATTCATGGTAGAAGCATATCATGAGTGATATGACACTTGGTTGAGACACATTATTGGCATGTTGGTAGAGTCATATGGTTGATACACTCCATTGATGATATCTTATGGCATATTATATGGTGTTGATGTACATGGGTGTTGTGCATGGTTGGCACACAATATGACACAGGATGTACTTTGTTGATTTTTTTTTTCATGATTCTCTATTTCATTGTTGAAATATCTTTTGCTTCATGATGGATGGTATGGCATGAGTTTTGATGCATGGATAGGTCCAAGTATCGTCATAGAAAAAGTGGTTGATCTATGTTCCGGTTGAGTAGTAGCATTGACAATAGAAGAATATTGTTGTGGTAGCATATTGTTCATATTGCAGAGAAGATAGGTGGAGACATACCAATAGGGGGAGTCATTCTTCTTACCATGATTCCAGGAGGAGAGATTTATCAGATGCAAAGATAAATACTTGAAAATGAGCTCTATACTTGGAGAAAGATAACAGAGGCATAGTTCTAGGGGGAGCGATGGTCACAGGGGGAGCATGCGATATATATCTTTAGAATTACATGAGAGTGATATACCTTGTTCAAAAGGGGAGAGATTATTCAGAGGAAGATCAAAGGCATTCAGATAGGGGAATTATCCCCAAGGAGAGTTCAGGCAAGGGGAGAATCCCCAAGGGGAGAATGACACTTTGCCATTGATGTCAAAGGGGGAGAGATAGTCACTTTGATGTGACTGGGATGACCATTGATGTAGAGAAATGACTTGTCTACATGTTTCCATCAATGATTGGTGATGACATCAATGCTGGTATTGCCATCAATGCCAAAGGAGGATATTGTTGGATCATGTTGTCATTGATGCCAAAATATTGATTGATTGATGTCAAGGGATTGATTTATTTCAAAGGATTGATGTCAAGGGATTGATTGATGCCAAAGGATTGATGTCAAGTGGAATAATAGTCATATGATGTCATGTATAGATAAAGATGGATCAATGAGTTTTAATTAATATATGATGCACATACGAATATGGATAAGTGAGTTGTCATTGATAGATGATGCATATATGAAGATGGATCAATGTGTTGTCATTGATATATGATGCATAGATGAAGATGGATCAATGTGGTTTCATTGATATATGATGCATATTTGGATTGATGTAAAGATGAATCATTATTGTCTTGTCATGGTTGATAAGAAGTACAAATGGATGAACTCCAAAGTGGTCCCTTTATGGTGAAATCCCTCATGGGAAGACGCTTTGCGGTTGAGTTATCCTAGAAGTATGGTTAGAGAACCCATTCTTAATTGTGGAATAATGAGAGGAAGATAAATGAATTTGTAAGTGAAACTATCCTAGATGTATAGTGCTTTCCATGCCATTTCCGGTGGTATGTGGAATGCCACATAACTCCTCACGGTTTGAGAGTTATGGCCTTACGAAGTTGGAGGACCCTCGTATGTTGGATTGAACCCCCAAAAGGTCAAAGAAGTCAAAGTTATTACAAAGAAAGAGGATTAATTAATTAATAAAGTGATGTGACAAATTCAAAGAGGATTATTTAAATAATAAAGTGAAGTGACAAAGTCAAGGAGGATTATTTAAATAATAAAATAAATGGAGAACTTTCTAATTATGGAAAATGGTTAACCCTAAAATGAGGAAAGTGGGTTAAGTGGTCATGTCACATACCCACTCTGGCATAATAAATTTTTCGTCGATTACTCGAGGATCAGAATCCACAAGATACTTACGGGGGCCCAGCATTAGCTAGTTCCTCATATGTCCACCTCCATGTGATCGTGGGTCACGACTACGGGCCGAACCAGTACATCATATTTTCGCACTTCATGACTCAATGCTACCAGAATGTCGAGTCTTTCGACTCTGAAAACCCTGAAGCTCGAAATAGTGAAACGCCGAACCCTGACAGGGCTAGTGAGTGGCAAGTTTCTTACTTGGGGTGTTGTCCACATGACCCTTCTCCGTGTCCACGTGCTTAAGCCAGCCAAGCGCTTATCGAATTTTCGTGATTCAGGGAATTGCGATGCATGACTTCTACCTTTCCCCATTCAAATCCCCAAAAATTCCAAGGTCTCCAAAGTTTCCCTCCAAAGGGAGATCGATGGCCGTAAGCCTCCCCTAATCCAATGGTATGGATCCTTTCGGGGTCTTGGTACTCAGGAGTTCGAAATGAAACGAATCCAAGACTCCTTGTCATTCAAATCTCTGAATTCCATTATGGGAATTCGTGTAAGAGATCGACGACTCTTAAGAGTGTGGATCCAATGGTCCACGAGATTTCGAGACTTTTCCCAAAACTCTGACAACTCATCACGCGTCTCCTCTGATGGACGGTCCAATTTCTTTCGAGACTTCTCCTCTCCGCTACGACGTGTATCGAGGTTTCGGGTATCGAAATTTCGCGATTTGAGGGGGGGGGAAGGTTTTCTGGCCCTCTAGTTTCTCGGATGCCGAAATGTTGACTGGAAGCTACGTGTCCCTCTGATGGATGGTGGCAACCTTCAACCAATATCAACGGTCGTGATCCTTTCAGGATGATCAACGGTCATGATCAAATCCTAGATTTCCTTAACCTCATTCACTCCTCATGCCATTTCAAGGTTTCGGTGATCGGGATTTCATGACTTGCGAAGACAAGGATTCTTGCCCTTTGGTTTCCCAAGTTTTGAAACACCGAAGCGCTTACCAGCAGCCACGTATACTCTATAGATGGATGGTCCAGGTACTTCCATTTTTCATGGGTTCTACAGTCTCGATTTCTTCGCTACTCACGAAGATAAAGGAAAAGGGTTTAGGAATTTAATGCCCTTGTTTCTTCTTCCAATATAATGGTCATGAATGACCACAGATCTTCCGACGGGATCTCATCCGTCAATCGATTCTTATCCACACGCTCCATTTTTCAGGATTTCGCGGGTCAGGGTTTTGAGACTCACGAGTGCAATAAAGCTCACACCTAGATACTCCGGGTGCCAAAACGCTGAAATGTTGAGGTCTACGAGGACCGTTCTCCCTCGTACAAGGTTTTGAGACTTAAACTCTAACATCCTTCTTTGGGTCCTGAGGTAATTTACACCAGTTGTTGAAGACCAGATAGGAAGGTCTTCTGTAAGGTAAGGGAGTGGTCTCAAAAGGATGCCTTCGGGAGGAAATCTATCCAAGGCATCAGGTAGGAAAAACACAGGAACAATCTCCCAAGAGAAGACTTGAAGTCTGAATTATATCGGTAAGCATATAAATATCAATTCGTAAAACATAATCCATACGTGGTCTTTCCATTATAAGCATGCAACCACCATTTTTGGTCAAAACACCACACAGACAGTCTTATGCTCAAACCATTCATAAATTGCATAGACTATGAACATACATATCAACATATAAAATTCAAGATACAGGATATAAAAAACTTATTAGAAATAACACTAGGTGTAATTGCAACTGCTGAGAGGGGTGCTCGTTTCCACCCAACCGTAGGCTCAACGACTCCCGATGGATTTACCACTAGCCACCCCCGAGCTGAGACCACGATGTTACGAGACTACGTCTCTGTTTTTCAGTGACCGAGAACGAAGGTTACTCTCCTTCTTCTCTGCTATCACTCACTTTGTATTTTTCCAGAGTTCTCCTTCTTCCTTCCCTCGCGTCTACCCATGATCACACACTCCTCCTGCCTTTCTCTCCTTTTGGTGAGGTTGTGTGTGGCATGACCTTCCTCGTGGTGGTCATGTCTGAGGACTCTACGGATGGGCATTTCACCCCCCCCATCCCTCATTACTCAAGAGGAGCCCTTTACCTACCAATCATGGCGAGTCATTTAATTCGGGCCAGCGAGCCACTCTTGGTTCTCTGGGCCAGTGAAGTCCAAATATGGTATTGGTCTCGCTGGAAGTTAATGCCACCATTCCAAGTGCCTTCCACTGCCTTTCTTCAGCCATCATGGTCTCTTTTTCAGCACATCCCCCTCTTAGTAGTCCTGCAATATATATATTATAATATCATTCACATTCATCGACCTTTTTCACAAGGTCCATTCACATCACACATTCACATTTCTGAGTTTGCCACAATACTTGGCCAATATAGTTCTTTTTTTACAGATTGGGGGAAACAGGGTGTTACAGGTCAAGTGGAAAATTGGACAAAGTTGGACATAAGTGACTATGTGGACAAAGTGACCTATAACATGATTCTAAGGAATATACTTGGAGAGTATAAATAAGAGGCAAGGGTCTCTTATGAGATATAATCTCTTGAGCATACATTGAAGATCTATTCTGAGAGAGAGAGTGGTTGGAGGATCTCATGAATGCAACAAAGTTTTCATAAGTTTGAGATCTTGACGGTGAAAGTTTCAGAAGTTCAGAAACCCTAGTTTCTGAAGGAGAAGACGAGTAGCAGTGGGCCAGAGAGCATACATACGCAGGCTGCAGTGAGCCAGAGCGTGTACACATGTGGTCTGAAGGAGGAAAAAGCGTGTATAGTAGATGGAAGTCATGAAGACTTGAGTGTAAGCTGGTGTCAGGTTCTTGAAGTCTGAAGAAGTTCCATATCTGCATTCTATGGGCTCAGATCTTCCATAGAAAATTTGGTATGTTTACATAGTAGTCTTAATGTATACTCTTGCATATTGTATGGTGAATGCTTGAAGCATTCTTGGTATGGCTGTAGTGATTTGGTTTGTGTTGGTTGATGGAGTGATCAACACTCTTATGTTTCAGTACTGACATGATTTCCATAGTATACTTGATGATTATACATGATTAAGTAGCATTCATATTGTATGATTGAGGAGCGTGAGTAATATGTGGGAGAGCATGGATGCATTGTGATTGGTTCTGGTTCAGATCAAATAGTGAATGACATAAGTGAATGTGACTGAGGGCTACAGAGGATCTACGTTTTCCATGAGGAGAAAACCCTATTTGTTCAGAAGTCACATGCATGATATAGTACATACAGGCTGCGTACATACGCGAGATATATTAATGGTAGGGCACGTACATATGCGTGTTGCACTACTGACAGGTTGCGTACCTGTTGAAAGATTGGTATCTATTGAGGATCGATCCCTCTTCTCAGTTGGTGCTGATTTGTGTAAGCTGAGTCTTGCATTATAGAGATGGTGCTCTTGTGGAGTTGTAACTCTATTCAGTTTTTGCTGATAACCCAAGGATTGTAGTCCGTAATAAAAATAAAATTGTACATACATCTTGTGTTCTTTGTGTTCCTTGTGGTGATGAATTATTGATGAAATATGTTGCTGATGTATGTTCACATTTAACAAGTTATAAATGACAACAATAAGTAATGAGTAAATGATGATTTCTAACTAAGGAGTTTTGTGAAGGGGAATTTTTTTTAAAAGAGCCCCACACTCATTCACCCCCCCTCTAAGTGTGGTCAGTGTGTCCAATAGAGTGTTGAAAATACGAGCTATTGGGTGAATAATACCTCAAGTTTAGGGGTGTTTCCCAAGGGTACCTTCTTATAAGTCATGTGGATGAGGTGTCATGGATGAGGGGAAGAGTTTTGGGCATGGGGATTATGACATACAAGGGGCTTTAGTGTCTCATTTATGTGTTCCTTTGTAGAGGGTGTGATGCACCTTCGTTTTCAATGCAACCTTTTTCCAAGCCTATTTATTTCCTTTTATTATTTTAATATGTTTCCAGGTTGAATCTGAGGTGGGGCTTCTACCTAAGCATGAAAAAATATGCCCACCTTGACTCTACCCTAGTCACATCATGCTTCCCCAAGTTGAAAACATGTGTGGGGTTTCTACTTATGCAATAAAAAAAATACCCACACATGCTCCACAAGGCTGGTTGAAATTTTGTCATTAGTTATTCTTTTATAGGTCCCATCAGTTTATTATGAGAGATATTTCATTGTCCTCGGTATTCCTGGGTGAGAATGTAGAAGGTTAATTGATTGGATTTTGTCTTTTTCCATCTACAACCCTCTGGGCCTTCAACCCCTTCTTCCTATGAAATGAGGGACAACCCCTTCTTGGGTTAGTACACCTGGAAATCCCAAAATGTGAGGAGATGAGGGTATGAGGTGTGGAAAGTGACAAGTATGGTTGAGAGTGGAACAATAACTAGTCAAAAGGGCATCCCAGTAGTAGAACTATCCCTAAGGGTGACCCACTTACTAGGGTGCAATGTCAAACACCAAAGTGAAAGAAGGAAAAGATCATAATGTCCAAGAAGAATTCACATAATAAAAAATAGTAATAGATGCAACAAACTCAAATTCCTCAACTATTGAAATGACACTCACCATAATACCTAAATTTTGCCTCATGGAGAAATACCCAATGTCTTCCAGAGGCTAGATGATGTGGTGGATATTGTCGTGATGAACCTAGAGATGTGGTGGTGAGGTGGGTCTCTATCTGTGCAAGTGGACACCGCTGGTCAAGTTGTCTCTTGATAATCAATGTATGCACCATGAGGGCTTCAATATATCATCTCCTTAGTTATCCCTATGATTTATGGATAACAGGTACCACCTTCCAGATCCCTAGGTTTCATTAAATGAACAGTTCTTGGAGAAATTCAACAAAGAAAACACAGATTTTGATGAATTAATGGAGGATTGGTGGAGGGATGATGACATGAAATTCAAGTAAGGGAAGAGGTTGATTCCTGCCCAGGAAATAAAAGAGAAACACAAAATGTTGACTAGCATGTTGTGTAGGATCTATGGGGAAGAAAAGAATACCCATTTTCAAAGGCTACTGAAGGCCTATATAATGGCGAAGACATGGACGGTTTTTAACTAGTCAGAAATATTAACTTTCAATGTCTTCCATAACATAAAAGGTGTCCCAGGTATGAAGACCCTCTTTTTACATGTCTTCATATGTTGTTGATTCCATATGCTTCTCCATGCAATTTCCTTCTTTGGAATGGATTTGGGACCAGGGTCAACCTCTTGTACATATTTATTTCTCATAACTTTAGGATATAAATTACAAGAACTACATATTTGATATATTTGATTGTTTCCTCACCCCTTTACATACCATAATGTTTGGATATTCACCATATAGAATATCCATGGGAGTCATGAAGAGAATGAAAGACATAGTAGAC
>ML810129.1:119069-161708 GCA_009831015.1 Picea engelmannii
CAATTCCATCAAGGTCAATGAAGGTAAATAATCTCCAAAAACCCCCGATTGCAATATTTCAAAATGTGATGATGTTGAATATTTCTCTACAAGTGAAGAAGAAAATCTGGAGATAGTTTGTGTAGATTCAAATGATTGTTATCCCATGGAAGTAATAGAAGAAGAATTATCCGAGCTTAAAAGGAAAGTTGAATGGGGGCTATTTGAATACAACTATGACCATTGTTACATAGAATATAACTGTATTTCAGATAACACTAAAACGTTTCTTAAAAAGAATCAAAGGCATATATTGAAGTTAAAGGAAATTCTCAAGGAACAAGAAGAAAGTAAAAGGACTCAATTGGAAGAAAAATAAGAAGAGATCAAAAGACTAAATAATGAAATAGAAGAGAATAAGAAGCTATATGATGAGATTGGCAAAATTCTTGAAGTTAATGTCCATCTCAAGACCCAAATTGAAGAAGCTAAAAGGATAGAGGAACTGTTAAAGAATCAAGTAAATGAAAAGGAAGAGTCATGTCATAAATTGGAATTTGAAGTTGTTTATCTTAGAAAGAAAGTAGAAAATTCAAACAAATTCTTGAATAGCTCAACAATCTTGAATGAGATCTTGGATATTCAAAGATCACCAAATGATAAATTAGGTCTTGGATACAAGAAAGAAGCTACACATGTTGAAGAAAGCACTTCAAAGAATCACGAGGTAAGTCCCTCACTCTCAAAGGATGGAAATAATGTTGCAATTCAACCATCTACACATGGAAAGGAAAGTTTCAAAGAAACAAAGCAAGGAAGACATCAAGAAGACATCTTTACATCTCAAAGCAAATTCAAAACACCTTCAAGATGGACGCCAAAGCAAAGGTATGAAAACGTTTTTTATGGTCAATGTTATTCATGTAATGAATATGGTCACAAAGATTTGGAATGCAGACTTTATGCAAGGAGAGATAATGAAATATTTCATAAAACCCTAAGATGTTGGAGATGTGATCAAGTAGGACACATTTCTTCTCATTGTCACACCATGAGATTCTATAGATGTAGTGGATTTGGTCACAAATCCCAGGATTGTTGGAACACAAGAAGAAAGTTCATGATAAGGACTTCATATAGCATGACTAGAAGAAGGCATGGAGTTAGGAAGGAAGACATTTTTGAAAATATGGAAACTCAGAGCTCAAGTTCTGAGAAGCAGGGACACCTTCAGAAGTGGGTAAAGAATAATGAACAACCAGTGCAGAATGGTAGCCTTAAGGGAAGCTCAAATTTGTCATCTTCATAAGAATATGCGAGTTACAACGGTAACAATCGCGTACATACGTAAGATGACCTATGAATAGGTCGCATACATACGCGAGTTGTCTGTGCAACAAGCTGCGTATATGTGGTAAATCCTTGGGAAAAATGCTATGCATATAAATTGCAGCATGGTATGATGGTATAACTCTATGTTGTAGGGTATGACATGGTTTGTTGTAGGGTCTGACATTGTTTGCTGCAGGTTTTCATGATTACATATTGACATACATGAATGATGTATGTATGGAGGTGACATATGGTTGAGTGTTGAAAGATTATCTTGGATGCATGGTACTAACCCTAGAGTATGGAGTAAGACATTTTTCTATTGAAGAACAATGTTGGTTGTGACAGTGAAGTTATGACACCTTGGTTATGAGATATATCATGATGATGCTAGATAGATCTATTGAGGCACACTTCTAGTACATGCATTATTGGGTGTTTAGTAGTTGCTGTAGTGAATGGAGGTTGAGGCTGATCTGTTGGGGTACATGGCTGGTACATATTTGAGTTTCATTGATATATCTTATGATGCACTATTGGAAGGATATTTGTTGGATATCTTGGTGCATACATTTGGCATATGGATGAGCTACATATTGGGACATGTAGTTGATGAGTTGATGAAGTGGACATGTTGTACACCATTGATGAGTAATATCTTGATCTATAGTTGATGCATGTTTGGTACACATTTGGTACATTGTTAGAAGCACCTACTAGTAGTATGATTGACACATGGTCTATGGTTGATATGGCATTCATATATGAGGACACATCTTGATTGTAGTTTATCTTGTTGTGGTATTGGTGCATTATTGATTAGTGCAATGCTGATGCACTCATAGATGTTATATGTATGTGGATGATAGTACTTGGCTATAGTACACCATTGGTATTACTTGTTTAGCATATACTTTGGTACATGATATATGGGATGATATAGGTGAGACACTTGATTGATTGAGATACATGGTTGTGGCATTTAATTCATGGTAGAAGCATATCATGAGTGATATGACACTTGGTTGAGACACATTATTGGCATGTTGGTAGAGTCATATGGTTGATACACTCCATTGATGATATCTTATGGCATATTATATGGTGTTGATGTACATGGGTGTTGTGCATGGTTGGCACACAATATGACACAGGATGTACTTTGTTGATTTTTTTTTTCATGATTCTCTATTTCATTGTTGAAATATCTTTTGCTTCATGATGGATGGTATGGCATGAGTTTTGATGCATGGATAGGTCCAAGTATCGTCATAGAAAAAGTGGTTGATCTATGTTCCGGTTGAGTAGTAGCATTGACAATAGAAGAATATTGTTGTGGTAGCATATTGTTCATATTGCAGAGAAGATAGGTGGAGACATACCAATAGGGGGAGTCATTCTTCTTACCATGATTCCAGGAGGAGAGATTTATCAGATGCAAAGATAAATACTTGAAAATGAGCTCTATACTTGGAGAAAGATAACAGAGGCATAGTTCTAGGGGGAGCGATGGTCACAGGGGGAGCATGCGATATATATCTTTAGAATTACATGAGAGTGATATACCTTGTTCAAAAGGGGAGAGATTATTCAGAGGAAGATCAAAGGCATTCAGATAGGGGAATTATCCCCAAGGAGAGTTCAGGCAAGGGGAGAATCCCCAAGGGGAGAATGACACTTTGCCATTGATGTCAAAGGGGGAGAGATAGTCACTTTGATGTGACTGGGATGACCATTGATGTAGAGAAATGACTTGTCTACATGTTTCCATCAATGATTGGTGATGACATCAATGCTGGTATTGCCATCAATGCCAAAGGAGGATATTGTTGGATCATGTTGTCATTGATGCCAAAATATTGATTGATTGATGTCAAGGGATTGATTTATTTCAAAGGATTGATGTCAAGGGATTGATTGATGCCAAAGGATTGATGTCAAGTGGAATAATAGTCATATGATGTCATGTATAGATAAAGATGGATCAATGAGTTTTAATTAATATATGATGCACATACGAATATGGATAAGTGAGTTGTCATTGATAGATGATGCATATATGAAGATGGATCAATGTGTTGTCATTGATATATGATGCATAGATGAAGATGGATCAATGTGGTTTCATTGATATATGATGCATATTTGGATTGATGTAAAGATGAATCATTATTGTCTTGTCATGGTTGATAAGAAGTACAAATGGATGAACTCCAAAGTGGTCCCTTTATGGTGAAATCCCTCATGGGAAGACGCTTTGCGGTTGAGTTATCCTAGAAGTATGGTTAGAGAACCCATTCTTAATTGTGGAATAATGAGAGGAAGATAAATGAATTTGTAAGTGAAACTATCCTAGATGTATAGTGCTTTCCATGCCATTTCCGGTGGTATGTGGAATGCCACATAACTCCTCACGGTTTGAGAGTTATGGCCTTACGAAGTTGGAGGACCCTCGTATGTTGGATTGAACCCCCAAAAGGTCAAAGAAGTCAAAGTTATTACAAAGAAAGAGGATTAATTAATTAATAAAGTGATGTGACAAATTCAAAGAGGATTATTTAAATAATAAAGTGAAGTGACAAAGTCAAGGAGGATTATTTAAATAATAAAATAAATGGAGAACTTTCTAATTATGGAAAATGGTTAACCCTAAAATGAGGAAAGTGGGTTAAGTGGTCATGTCACATACCCACTCTGGCATAATAAATTTTTCGTCGATTACTCGAGGATCAGAATCCACAAGATACTTACGGGGGCCCAGCATTAGCTAGTTCCTCATATGTCCACCTCCATGTGATCGTGGGTCACGACTACGGGCCGAACCAGTACATCATATTTTCGCACTTCATGACTCAATGCTACCAGAATGTCGAGTCTTTCGACTCTGAAAACCCTGAAGCTCGAAATAGTGAAACGCCGAACCCTGACAGGGCTAGTGAGTGGCAAGTTTCTTACTTGGGGTGTTGTCCACATGACCCTTCTCCGTGTCCACGTGCTTAAGCCAGCCAAGCGCTTATCGAATTTTCGTGATTCAGGGAATTGCGATGCATGACTTCTACCTTTCCCCATTCAAATCCCCAAAAATTCCAAGGTCTCCAAAGTTTCCCTCCAAAGGGAGATCGATGGCCGTAAGCCTCCCCTAATCCAATGGTATGGATCCTTTCGGGGTCTTGGTACTCAGGAGTTCGAAATGAAACGAATCCAAGACTCCTTGTCATTCAAATCTCTGAATTCCATTATGGGAATTCGTGTAAGAGATCGACGACTCTTAAGAGTGTGGATCCAATGGTCCACGAGATTTCGAGACTTTTCCCAAAACTCTGACAACTCATCACGCGTCTCCTCTGATGGACGGTCCAATTTCTTTCGAGACTTCTCCTCTCCGCTACGACGTGTATCGAGGTTTCGGGTATCGAAATTTCGCGATTTGAGGGGGGGGGAAGGTTTTCTGGCCCTCTAGTTTCTCGGATGCCGAAATGTTGACTGGAAGCTACGTGTCCCTCTGATGGATGGTGGCAACCTTCAACCAATATCAACGGTCGTGATCCTTTCAGGATGATCAACGGTCATGATCAAATCCTAGATTTCCTTAACCTCATTCACTCCTCATGCCATTTCAAGGTTTCGGTGATCGGGATTTCATGACTTGCGAAGACAAGGATTCTTGCCCTTTGGTTTCCCAAGTTTTGAAACACCGAAGCGCTTACCAGCAGCCACGTATACTCTATAGATGGATGGTCCAGGTACTTCCATTTTTCATGGGTTCTACAGTCTCGATTTCTTCGCTACTCACGAAGATAAAGGAAAAGGGTTTAGGAATTTAATGCCCTTGTTTCTTCTTCCAATATAATGGTCATGAATGACCACAGATCTTCCGACGGGATCTCATCCGTCAATCGATTCTTATCCACACGCTCCATTTTTCAGGATTTCGCGGGTCAGGGTTTTGAGACTCACGAGTGCAATAAAGCTCACACCTAGATACTCCGGGTGCCAAAACGCTGAAATGTTGAGGTCTACGAGGACCGTTCTCCCTCGTACAAGGTTTTGAGACTTAAACTCTAACATCCTTCTTTGGGTCCTGAGGTAATTTACACCAGTTGTTGAAGACCAGATAGGAAGGTCTTCTGTAAGGTAAGGGAGTGGTCTCAAAAGGATGCCTTCGGGAGGAAATCTATCCAAGGCATCAGGTAGGAAAAACACAGGAACAATCTCCCAAGAGAAGACTTGAAGTCTGAATTATATCGGTAAGCATATAAATATCAATTCGTAAAACATAATCCATACGTGGTCTTTCCATTATAAGCATGCAACCACCATTTTTGGTCAAAACACCACACAGACAGTCTTATGCTCAAACCATTCATAAATTGCATAGACTATGAACATACATATCAACATATAAAATTCAAGATACAGGATATAAAAAACTTATTAGAAATAACACTAGGTGTAATTGCAACTGCTGAGAGGGGTGCTCGTTTCCACCCAACCGTAGGCTCAACGACTCCCGATGGATTTACCACTAGCCACCCCCGAGCTGAGACCACGATGTTACGAGACTACGTCTCTGTTTTTCAGTGACCGAGAACGAAGGTTACTCTCCTTCTTCTCTGCTATCACTCACTTTGTATTTTTCCAGAGTTCTCCTTCTTCCTTCCCTCGCGTCTACCCATGATCACACACTCCTCCTGCCTTTCTCTCCTTTTGGTGAGGTTGTGTGTGGCATGACCTTCCTCGTGGTGGTCATGTCTGAGGACTCTACGGATGGGCATTTCACCCCCCCCATCCCTCATTACTCAAGAGGAGCCCTTTACCTACCAATCATGGCGAGTCATTTAATTCGGGCCAGCGAGCCACTCTTGGTTCTCTGGGCCAGTGAAGTCCAAATATGGTATTGGTCTCGCTGGAAGTTAATGCCACCATTCCAAGTGCCTTCCACTGCCTTTCTTCAGCCATCATGGTCTCTTTTTCAGCACATCCCCCTCTTAGTAGTCCTGCAATATATATATTATAATATCATTCACATTCATCGACCTTTTTCACAAGGTCCATTCACATCACACATTCACATTTCTGAGTTTGCCACAATACTTGGCCAATATAGTTCTTTTTTTACAGATTGGGGGAAACAGGGTGTTACAGGTCAAGTGGAAAATTGGACAAAGTTGGACATAAGTGACTATGTGGACAAAGTGACCTATAACATGATTCTAAGGAATATACTTGGAGAGTATAAATAAGAGGCAAGGGTCTCTTATGAGATATAATCTCTTGAGCATACATTGAAGATCTATTCTGAGAGAGAGAGTGGTTGGAGGATCTCATGAATGCAACAAAGTTTTCATAAGTTTGAGATCTTGACGGTGAAAGTTTCAGAAGTTCAGAAACCCTAGTTTCTGAAGGAGAAGACGAGTAGCAGTGGGCCAGAGAGCATACATACGCAGGCTGCAGTGAGCCAGAGCGTGTACACATGTGGTCTGAAGGAGGAAAAAGCGTGTATAGTAGATGGAAGTCATGAAGACTTGAGTGTAAGCTGGTGTCAGGTTCTTGAAGTCTGAAGAAGTTCCATATCTGCATTCTATGGGCTCAGATCTTCCATAGAAAATTTGGTATGTTTACATAGTAGTCTTAATGTATACTCTTGCATATTGTATGGTGAATGCTTGAAGCATTCTTGGTATGGCTGTAGTGATTTGGTTTGTGTTGGTTGATGGAGTGATCAACACTCTTATGTTTCAGTACTGACATGATTTCCATAGTATACTTGATGATTATACATGATTAAGTAGCATTCATATTGTATGATTGAGGAGCGTGAGTAATATGTGGGAGAGCATGGATGCATTGTGATTGGTTCTGGTTCAGATCAAATAGTGAATGACATAAGTGAATGTGACTGAGGGCTACAGAGGATCTACGTTTTCCATGAGGAGAAAACCCTATTTGTTCAGAAGTCACATGCATGATATAGTACATACAGGCTGCGTACATACGCGAGATATATTAATGGTAGGGCACGTACATATGCGTGTTGCACTACTGACAGGTTGCGTACCTGTTGAAAGATTGGTATCTATTGAGGATCGATCCCTCTTCTCAGTTGGTGCTGATTTGTGTAAGCTGAGTCTTGCATTATAGAGATGGTGCTCTTGTGGAGTTGTAACTCTATTCAGTTTTTGCTGATAACCCAAGGATTGTAGTCCGTAATAAAAATAAAATTGTACATACATCTTGTGTTCTTTGTGTTCCTTGTGGTGATGAATTATTGATGAAATATGTTGCTGATGTATGTTCACATTTAACAAGTTATAAATGACAACAATAAGTAATGAGTAAATGATGATTTCTAACTAAGGAGTTTTGTGAAGGGGAATTTTTTTTAAAAGAGCCCCACACTCATTCACCCCCCCTCTAAGTGTGGTCAGTGTGTCCAATAGAGTGTTGAAAATACGAGCTATTGGGTGAATAATACCTCAAGTTTAGGGGTGTTTCCCAAGGGTACCTTCTTATAAGTCATGTGGATGAGGTGTCATGGATGAGGGGAAGAGTTTTGGGCATGGGGATTATGACATACAAGGGGCTTTAGTGTCTCATTTATGTGTTCCTTTGTAGAGGGTGTGATGCACCTTCGTTTTCAATGCAACCTTTTTCCAAGCCTATTTATTTCCTTTTATTATTTTAATATGTTTCCAGGTTGAATCTGAGGTGGGGCTTCTACCTAAGCATGAAAAAATATGCCCACCTTGACTCTACCCTAGTCACATCATGCTTCCCCAAGTTGAAAACATGTGTGGGGTTTCTACTTATGCAATAAAAAAAATACCCACACATGCTCCACAAGGCTGGTTGAAATTTTGTCATTAGTTATTCTTTTATAGGTCCCATCAGTTTATTATGAGAGATATTTCATTGTCCTCGGTATTCCTGGGTGAGAATGTAGAAGGTTAATTGATTGGATTTTGTCTTTTTCCATCTACAACCCTCTGGGCCTTCAACCCCTTCTTCCTATGAAATGAGGGACAACCCCTTCTTGGGTTAGTACACCTGGAAATCCCAAAATGTGAGGAGATGAGGGTATGAGGTGTGGAAAGTGACAAGTATGGTTGAGAGTGGAACAATAACTAGTCAAAAGGGCATCCCAGTAGTAGAACTATCCCTAAGGGTGACCCACTTACTAGGGTGCAATGTCAAACACCAAAGTGAAAGAAGGAAAAGATCATAATGTCCAAGAAGAATTCACATAATAAAAAATAGTAATAGATGCAACAAACTCAAATTCCTCAACTATTGAAATGACACTCACCATAATACCTAAATTTTGCCTCATGGAGAAATACCCAATGTCTTCCAGAGGCTAGATGATGTGGTGGATATTGTCGTGATGAACCTAGAGATGTGGTGGTGAGGTGGGTCTCTATCTGTGCAAGTGGACACCGCTGGTCAAGTTGTCTCTTGATAATCAATGTATGCACCATGAGGGCTTCAATATATCATCTCCTTAGTTATCCCTATGATTTATGGATAACAGGTACCACCTTCCAGATCCCTAGGTTTCATTAAATGAACAGTTCTTGGAGAAATTCAACAAAGAAAACACAGATTTTGATGAATTAATGGAGGATTGGTGGAGGGATGATGACATGAAATTCAAGTAAGGGAAGAGGTTGATTCCTGCCCAGGAAATAAAAGAGAAACACAAAATGTTGACTAGCATGTTGTGTAGGATCTATGGGGAAGAAAAGAATACCCATTTTCAAAGGCTACTGAAGGCCTATATAATGGCGAAGACATGGACGGTTTTTAACTAGTCAGAAATATTAACTTTCAATGTCTTCCATAACATAAAAGGTGTCCCAGGTATGAAGACCCTCTTTTTACATGTCTTCATATGTTGTTGATTCCATATGCTTCTCCATGCAATTTCCTTCTTTGGAATGGATTTGGGACCAGGGTCAACCTCTTGTACATATTTATTTCTCATAACTTTAGGATATAAATTACAAGAACTACATATTTGATATATTTGATTGTTTCCTCACCCCTTTACATACCATAATGTTTGGATATTCACCATATAGAATATCCATGGGAGTCATGAAGAGAATGAAAGACATAGTAGACTGGTACTTAGGTAAATATTACATCTTTAATAGGGTCTATGGGAATTTTGGATCCCCTTTCCTACTTCCAAAATACATCCCTGATAGGCTACTCATGAGAGAAATTTCCTATCAAACCATGGAAATAGTAATAACCTTTCTCCTCTTGGGTAGCAGTAAAAATATTTGTCCCACATTCCCTATCATTATAAGAGATTATTCATTGTTGAATGGTCCTCATGTGAGTAAATAAGTATAAGATCTACGAGAAATATGTTTGTTCCTAGGGGAAAATAGAGGACATGACCCAAAAAACTTGGCCCTTAACCATGTCAAATCTGTTGGCCTCACTCATCCCATGATACACAAAGTTAAATTTGCAGAGGAGGTATCAAAGGAGTCCTATACTTTGAAGAAGTATTGCAACGGATACTAGATGATATATCCAGAGAGAAACTCAAGTCATATGAGGAAGAAAAAAAAAAGAACAAGTCATGAGAAATTCCAATTGCTTCTAGAGAAAGACTAGGAAAAAATAGTAGCCAACAAACAGGAAGAGAAGAAGAAATCATAGGAGAGGCATCAAAAGAGAATGAAGGATGAAGAAGAATATTATAAGAGACAAGAAGGAAAGATAAAAAAATGAACCCAAGAAAAATTCTAAAATGGATGAAAAGAAGAAAAAGGAAGATACATTGTGAAGACTTGCCGATGAAAGGAAGAAAAAGAAAGAACAGGAAATAAAAACTCAACATGATGCATTTCAACAGAAAAAGGTACAGGAATAGAAAAATAAATTATCATTATGTTGATGGCCAAAACTGACCATGATCACCATTGGGGATATCACCTCGTTAGGGTCCCAATTAGACCCTTATCCATTTGGGATGGTGATTTCAACTGGGTTTATGGGTCTAGTTACCCTTCTCCTAAGACTAACCTAAGGTTAATTTAGCCTAATCTATCTTGTATGTACAACTGTCTATGTACACGACCTTCAACTTATTAGTGTATGATGATAGATTATTATTATTAACAAACTGAAGGGAGAAGAATAAACTATATATTATTACTTTGGAAAAAATGATCCCCTCAAAGTGATTGAAATCATGGCTTAGTATAGCCACAATGAGGTTTTCTCCTATGAAAGGAGACTTAAAAGATTGGAAAGAATTTAACCTAAGTGAAAATGCAAATTAATCCTAAGATACAAGTGAACAAAAGGAAAACCTATGTTAATCAGGAGAATGATAGCCTTACTCCTAATCAAGAGAAAGATTATCTAATAAGAAGAGGGAAGGACTGTAATTGTAATTGAGGTTAAGATGGACCTACAAATCATCAAAATAGTTCAAGGATTTATAGGTTGTTCAAGAAAATACACAATGAAATAATTTTGACAAATAATTATCAAAAACCTCATGTATATACCCAAATAAAATAATGTAAAATTAATTCATTGTGAGATTTATATTGAACTAACGAAATAGTTCATTTTAATCCAATATAAAGGAAATCAAGAAAAGTTTGAAAATGATCAATAAATAGTTATTAATCACTACAAACTAATCTCCATGAAATCATAATCAATCTTGGTTCAAATCCTGTGTAGCCCTGCAAAGATAGATTTAAACAAAGAATTCACCAACACAAAACAAACGAGATGAACAATAGTGCTCATATCAATTGTCACTACACTAATGAAACAAAATTCAAATCAAAATGAAAACAAAGAACAAAGAAATAATAATAAGTCTGCAAATCAAATACAATAGTGTAATGAAATGAAAACTTTTTATCATTAGCCCCAAAAGTTGTCATACAATCCTCTCAAGTTTCAGATATAGAACCCCCATATACACAAGAATAATCAATTTTTTTATAATATCCTCGACTCAGGTGGAATCCTCCTTTAGTCAGCAAAAAAATTGTTGTCATGAATCAAATACATAATTAAAAAAAAACAAAATACGAATTCTGGAAAAAATCCGTTTATACAATCGACCATATCTTCACAAATATTCAATTGTTTGCAAAATGGTTTGGTTTTAAGATAAATTTTTATGTTTTCAATATGGGTTTTCAATCGTTTAGTAAGATTTCTCTTGGTTTGGATGTAATTGAAGATTTAATTTAGCCTCCTGAAACTGACATGAAACCCAATCAGAGAAAACCAATCTCACTTTGATGACGATTTCTCCCAAAATGGTTTAGATTTTGAGAGAATCCTTCGGAATTTAGATAATCTGGCCTTTTTTCCAGATGGGTTTTCAATCATTTAGAGATACTCATCATAGTTTGGGCGTAAATAAATATGAAAAATTGCCTCCTAAAAATTGGCAACAACAACAATTATGAAAAAATTCCATTTGAATCCAATAAGATTTCTCCCAAAAGATTATTTTTGGAGGAAACGACCCACATTAGAAGTAAAACAACCCATTTTGGAAGTGGATTTTCAACCATTGGGTGAAATTCTTCTTTGATTTTCCAGAAATCAATCTGCAAAATCGTCTCTTGGAGATTGACATGATTTCCAATCTGTCAAAACAAATTAACAAATTAGAATTCAACTTAAGAAATTAATAATAAAATCCATGTTCTTCCTTTCTTCCTATAAAAATAACATAGAAAAGAAATAATCTAGAAATGAATAAGCAAGAGCCAATCTTCTTGGCCAAAGAAAATCTTCCAAACCAATTCAAAAAACTAATTTTAGTTGCAAATTCGTAGCCCTCACTTTTGTTGATTTTTTGGGATAGTAAATCTCCAAATTTGCTTGAATTAATGATGCCAGATTGTTCTCCATGCAAATAGATTTCCAACGAATGCTTATTTGCCTCATTTCATTGAGTAAAACTTAAGATATCACTTGTAAAAGTTGAGTACTCAAAACTAATTTAATTCTGTTTTGTTTATACAAATTTCTGGGTAGTTTTATTATATATATATATATATATATATATATATACAAATTGTATTTACAATTTAAAAATAAAATAAAAATAAATCAATTTAAAACTTATTAACTAATAATTAATTAATAAAAATTAAAGAAAATAAAAACTTATTTACATATAACATTAATTTTGTTTGCAATTTATGAGAAACATAAAAAATTATATATTTTATGCACAAATCGTGAAAATTGACCAAACTTTTAACCAAGGATATCTTTCAAACTGTAAGTTGGAATAAGGTGATACTTGAACCATTAGAATGTTGGCAACAAAACGAAAGCAATGAATATTTCAAAACTAAAATCAAATCAAAATAAAAATCTCTCAAAAGAAACCAAACCAAAACATTCTGTAAAGAGATTATTAACAAAATTTATATGGAGGGACCCATAATAATTTCAAAAAACATTACTGGGTTTGTTGTGACCACATAAATTGGTGACATGCTGGGAGAACCATCTATCTCTGGTTTTTAGATAATAGGTCTAAATTTATCTAAAATCAAAAAAATAAGTTTCACAATATTCCCATTCATTATTCTTTTTTCCATGGATCCCACATAAGATGGATCAAGTAGTATAAACTCTAAAAATAGTACTTGAAATCAACTCAGTCTAAAATAATGAATCCAAATATAGGGAAATGCAATGTTTAAATTTTCTTTCTAGTATTGAATAGAAACGATAGAGCTAGGGGTTTTAAGGTTAGCATACATCTATTAAAGCTACTTCTCTTTCCCGACATTGCTTCATTACCAACATGCTTGTTCAATACCCCAACGAAGTTGCCTTGATACCATCTATGCATTGACCCGCTTCCAACAAGCCTGTTTAGTACCTCGATGGGTTTGGATACACTTCTCACACCTTATGGTGATTTCAACTCTCTTGTTCCCACCCTTTCGATATAATTAATCGTGAATTGTGTTTACACAATTGAGTGAAGAGAGTGGGGTGGTATACGAGGTGTTTTTATTTAATAAAACATATGTGATACTTGATAAATATATCCCCACAATATTTTCTCGCATCTACCAATATAGAATATTTTATTATAATGTGGATTGGATAGGGAGGGATTCAAAGATTTGACTAAAATCGACTCTTTCCTTTAAAGGATGAGCCATACTACTTAGAAAAATCTCAGTGTGCCTCCAAAGTCTTTGGGATAGTGTATGGAAAAGGAAAATTCACAAGAATAGACATTTAAATAAATGAAAACCCATTTAAATAAGAGAATATAGATTTCCTAGACATACTAATTGATGTCACATGTAAAAGATCCCCAAATAAAATTTTAAAATATCACAAAATAAAATCCAAGCAAATTAAACTCTAAGCCAAAAGTGAAATCAAACCACTAATCAAAACTTGCAAACTTCGTAAAAGGAAATTATAAACTTAAAATAAAAGACAATATAATAATCTATGAGTATATGAAACACAATCAAGACAAAAATAAGAAAGAAATATCTCAACATAAGAAAACATAATGACATGCATGTTTTCATTTATGTGAAATATCTGAGGGATGGAAAATAATGACTATTCGAATAGATGAGGTGAAATGCTTCCCTATCTTTAAAATTATAAATTGATTATAGATCAAATTCCTCATTATTTGAAATAATTTCAAGAATGTCGTGTGTCTGGTTTAATATATTTTCCTGAAAATGAATATTTATATAATTTGAATCATATGGCTGAAAATTATTGACAAAAAATTCATTAGTAGATTTTGTAGGAAACATGTTATTAATTGAATCATTGCTACCGATATTTTCAATTTGAATTTCTAATTGTGGATTTTTTTCTTTAGCAAAATTATTAGAATTTAGAACATTTTCAAGATCAACATTAGTTTTATTGTGTGTATTCATGTTTTCCAGAGATTGTTCATGCATAATTTCTACATTTTTGGTTTGAACGTAATCAACAACATGTTCATCAACAATAGTTAGTACACTAAGAAAAATAGTATCTTCTTTCTCATTGTGATTAGCACAAGGAAGAGAAAGAATATTTCTAAACCATCCTATTAATTCAAGCTATGAAGGAAAATATTCAGATTCAAATTTAAGGAAAATTAATTTGAATCTAAGAAAAAAATCCTCATAATACTCACCTTCAATTCTACGCAACTTCTCAAGCTCTAGTGTACAGTCATAGTCTTGAAATGATTGAAGAAACATTCGAGCAAATTCATCCCATATATATATATATATATATATTATACATATATAAGAATATGGTAATGATTCACACCAGTATTTGACATGGCCTATAAAAGTGGGAGTAAAAATCCTACACATAATACCCTCATCAATATCAAAATTATTACAATTCAAAATAATTTGATGAACATGGTTAAATGCAAAAAAATTAGACTCACCATTAAACTTTATTTTTAACAAGTATTTAGCTACCTTATTTGGAGTTCTTGAAGATGCATGACCAACGATACAACTCCAAACATGAAGTTTAGAAGAATCCATTGAATAAAATGAAAGAATTAAAAACAAACAACTCAAAATGGGTCAACTCATTGGTGGCCCTCCTTCTAGCACCAAAAATGTTGATGGCCAAAACTAACCATGATCAACATTGGGGATATCACCTGGTCATGGTCCCAATTAGAATCTTATCCATTTCGGATGGTGATTCCGACTGAGTTTATGGGTCCAATTACCCTTCTCCTAAGACTATCCCAAGGTTAATTCAGCTTAAGAGATCTTGTATGTACAACTGTCTATGTACAAGGCCTTTAGCTTATTAGTGTATGATAATAGATTATTTGTATTAAAAAGCTGAAGGGAGAGGAATCACCTATATGCTATTACTTTGGAAAAGATGATCCCCTCAACGTTACTAAAATCGGGGCTCATTCTAGCCACAATGAGGCTTGCTCCTATGAAAGGAGATTTAAAAAAATGAGAATAATTTAATCTAAGTGCAAATGCAAATTAATCCTAATATGTAAGTGAACAAAAGGAAAACCTATCCTAATCAGGAGAAGGACAACCTTACTCCTAATCAAGAGAAAGCGTATCTAATAAGAATAAAGAAAAATTGTAATTGTAATTGGGGTTAATATGGAACTACAAATCATCAAAATAGTTCAATAATTTATAGGTTGTTCAAACAAATACACAATCCCTGGATGGGGTGTTAGTGCGAGACAATTGGCGCAAAGCGGGAGAGCGGTCAGGCCAACAAGGCAGGGAGCCATGTGATGAGCTCGTGCTAATGACCGCCGCCTTGACCCTGCATTAATTCGACTTCACGTCGTTGCAACACCATTAACTCTGGTGTGCCCGACCCTCATTACAAACTTCACTATGGATTTTCCATCTGCAAGTGTTTTTCATCCTCGCTTGAGGATCGACCCCCACATCCCTCCGCTTCCCTGGCCTGGATTAACCTAGAATTTCATGGTGTTCACATCCCTTGGCCCTCTCCAGGCCCTCTGCATTTGCTTGGAGCACTCAGCCATTATCTTCCTTCAAACGAAGAACATTATGCCGCATCAAAGAGGAAGGCCGCGAAGAGGCTCTCCATGGCATCCTCCTCGGCCCCGAACCTCTGTTTCTCCCCCTGTTTCTCCCTCCACATTCTCCTCACCGCCTCTGTAGCCCGAGCTGACACCTCTCGCCTCCTCCACCCCTCTTGCCTCCTGGTTCGAATGCCTAGTCATTACTGATAGCTCGCTGGGATCTCTTTCACGATTTCCTACCATCCCACCGAACTCCAGAACCAGCGAACCTTCTCTTGTACCTGTAGCTTTCTCCTCACAACCTCCCATGGGGGCACCACCTCTTTTTCGAAGTGATCGAAACAATGAATACGTGTCTACCAACTCCATCCCTGATTCACAGCTGAAATAAAGTTTAACCATTCTCTATGGTCTGGTCTTCGAACTCCATCAAGGAATGGAGGACCTCTAATTCTGACTACAGATTATGGATGGAAAGATCTCGACCCTCCTTCAGATTCTATCCACCTTCCAGGATGCTTTCCCCTCCACTCCAGAAGGCATGGCTTCAGTAGAGGAACCCCATGCAAAGAGCGATGACAAGAATTCTCAGCTGCAATGTTCAGCAGAGGTCGTTGTGGAGCAGGTCAAGCATGAGGACACGGAGGCTGTGACAACTACAGGCCAACATGTGTACAGTCTGCCTGGAGATGCCCTGCCAGCTGCCAATAGGGACGAGAGAAACATGGATGCTGACATGCATTTGGAAGGCAAAGGGACACCCATTGAAGAGGAGTCTTGGTACACGACTGTTCTATCCACCTGGCCAGGTTACTCGCCAAGTGTATGACCCCACAGGGGTTCTTTTCTCTTTAATAGTTTCTTTTCTTAGCTGTAGCTTAGTCATCTTAGTTCAGTTTTATAAGACTGTTAGACTATCAAATGCTAGACTTACCTGGCTGGCTGAACTGGTTTCCCCTCTATTGGGGCAGTTCAATAATTACAGTGCGGTTGTTTTCAAGTTTTTGTACCTCTGGTCTAGTTTTTTGAAGGCCCTTTATATATAAAATCTCTTACTTACAAAAAAACAAAACAAATACACAATGAAATAATTATGACAAATAGTTATCAAAACAATAATGTATATACCCAAATACAATCATGTAAAGTGAATTCATTGTGATATTTATATTGAACTAACAAAACAATTCATTTTAATCTAATATAAAGAAAATCAATACAAGTTTGAAAATGATCAATACATAGTTATTAATCACTACAAACTAATATCTATGAAATCATAATCAATCTTGGTTCAAATCTGATGCAACCTTGCAAAGATAGATTTAAACAAAGAATTCACAAACATAAAACAAATGAGATGAACAATAGTTCTCATGTCGATTGTCAGTACACTAATGAAACATAATTCAAACCAAAATGAAAACAATGATCGAAGAAATAATAATAAGTCTAGAAATCAAATACAACAGTGTAATGAAATGAAAAGCTATTATCATTAGCTCTAAATGTTGTCATACATTCCTCTCAAGTTTCAGATATGGAACCCCCATATAGACATGATTAATCAGAGTTTTTATAATCTCCTCCACTCAGGTCGAATCTTCCTTTAGTCAACAAAAAAATTGTTGCCATGAATCAAATACAGAATAATAATAAAAAAATTATAAATTCTGGAAAAAATCTGTTTATAAAATCGACCATATCTTCACAAATATTCATTTGTTTGCAAAATGGTTTGGGGTTAAGTTAAATTGGTCCTTTTTGTAGATGATTTTTCAACCGTTTAGCAAGATTCCTCTTGGTTTGGCTGTAATTGAAGATTTAATTTAGCCCCTTGAAACTGACATGAATCCCAATGTAAGAAAATCTGTCTCACTCTAATCACGATTTCTCCCAAGAGGTTTAGATTTTGAGAGAACACTTTGGAAATTAGCTAATTTGGCCTTTTTTCCATATGGGTTTTCATTCGTTTGGAGAGATTCATCATAATTTGGGCGGAAATGAATCCGCAAAATTACCTCCTGAAAATTGGCAACAACAACAATTCTGAAAAAATTCCATTTGAATCTGATAGGATTTCCCCAAAAGATTGATTTTTGGAGGAAACGACCCACATGAGAGGTCAACTAGCCCAGTTTGGAATTGGTTTTTCAACCATTGGGTGAAATTATTCATTGCCCATAAATTGATCTTCAAAATTGCCTCCTTAAGATTGACGCAATTTCCAATCTGTCAAAACAAATTAACAAATTAGAATTCAACTTAATAAATTAATACTAAAATCCATGTTGTTCCTTGCTTCCTTTAAAGATAAGCTAGCAATGAAATAATATGGAAATGAATAAGAAAGATCCAATCTTCTTGGCCAATGTTATACATTAATTTTGTCACCCCTATGACCGTTAATGATGTACACCTATCCTTTGTCTTTAGAAGGATCAATTTCCTTAATACCTGGATAAGAATGAAGATGACCTTTCCCAGAGAGATGAAATTATCTTTTCCTTTGTAAAAAACCTTGTAAAGAAGGATCGTTGCACCTTTCTCAATGTTAAGGGTGCGACGATCTAGAATCAACACAGGTTGCACCACAGTGGCCTGAGACATTGTTGCTATTTGCTCAATGTTAAGGGTGAGACGATCACGTGTACGAAGAAAAAGAGAAGCTTCTCGATGCTTCTAGAATAGAAGCTTCGAGGGTGAGGTGGCCTTCCATTGGTTTGGATCTGAGTCACATCCCTGTTCTAGTGGGATCATCCTAATCTCCTCACCCTATCCTTTTCATCTTTTAAAAGGAGGGGAGTTCTCGTGGGGAAAGTTATCTTTGAGAATAGCTTTTTAGAATGGCTATTAATTTAGTAGAATTTTGGCTTGAGAATTCTCAGCTGAAGGGCCTATGATAGGCTTCTGATTTATGTTGTCAAGATAGATTGTTAGTATGGGGCTAAATATATGCACTATTAATTCCCAACATTAAATTATCAACCGAGGCTCATAAGCTTCGAGGTGAAAGCACATGAAATGAAATATTGGAGCCTATTCTAGCCTAATCTAAATCCAACAAAACAATCTTCAAACCCACACTGCAAGAAATTAACACTAAGGATTCATCACTGGGATGTAGGAATAAATTACTGTTATAAAATATTAGATAACAGTCTTTGATGCACTCAGGGTGATGTTCATGTGATTAATCGTGAGTATCTTACTTAAGTTTCCCGTCCTTCAATGGATTCCAGTAGTGGTTATCTAAGCTACAAGAAAACTAAATCAAAGAAAACGAGATTAAAAGACAATCTAAAAATGACTTGTAAACAAATGAAACTAAAATTTCAAGACAATTCTTCAAATGGGTACAACAACAATAATGAAATCTATGTAATAAAATAATGGATCTCTAAACTACTAAATGAATGGAAATGTTTAACAATGATCTATGTAAAGAAATAGACAAAAAGAGATGCACTTTGTATTCAATGGATGCCAACATAATCTGCATATCAGTGCATGCAACGATATTTAAGAATCACATGATTACATCAGGCTTCAAGGTGCGTATGTTATATGTTTGTGATAATAAGACAAATAAATGTCAACAATGATCACTAAAGAATTATCTTTACAGAACATGAACCCAAAGTTTGAAACTTGAACATGCTAGACTTGTTAATCCATGCACCAAAATTAATATAGAGATCATAGTAAATATATCAGTCTTATGATGTGTTGTACTGTTATGTTTCAAGAAGGTAGATCCAATAAAAAGAAATGATATACACCATGTGTTCCAAATCTCATGAGCAGGGATCAAATCCAATGTTCAAAATTGACTTTATAAATGTTACTAAGAGAAGAGTTTTGTCATATGTCAGAGGTGCAAATAGTGATCATCTCCTCAAGCAATGATACCACAAAAATATTCTTTATGCAAACAAGATTCTTGGCACCAAGACAATTCATAAATGGATTATATAACTGTCACATGAATCAAGTGTCAACAATGTTCAAAGGAGACAAAAAAAACTTCAGTTGTGTAAAAAAACAAAGTGGTGTTATAAAATTGGAATAAAGTTGCACACATATGAACAATGAATCTTGAGTCTTATTATATTGAATAAAAACCAAAATTATAATTAAAGAGAAAACTAGTTAGAAAACACACCATACAATAAAATGAAAATATAATGGACTAAAACTAAATAAAGGGAACATAGCAATGCTTACTCACACTGAGGGGCCCTTCCCAGGTGGCTAGCACTACTGAGAAAAATCATATCAAACGAAGGAGATGCACAATAGATCAACAACAATAATCTTTTCATTTAATCATGGAACTCTATTTTTACATGGCAACCAACTCCTTAAAGATTTCTCACAAAAACAAATCTCCCACTTACAAAAACTTTATGAAAATAATGGATATTTCTCACATCCCTATGAAGCTTATTTATACGTGAATAATCATTGAGGAGTGGATGGGATTGAATCCCAATGATCAGATTTCAAATTTTACATTTTTAGGCAGAAATCCCATAAATCTAGGTTTTATTGTAATTTGGGTAGATTCGAGTTAGGGAGCCACTCATATATTCCAACCTAATTCAAATTTTGAAAAAATATCCTCTTTTTACTCAAATTTTCATATTTTATACAAAACCCATATGTTGTAATTTATGGATCTGATACCATCTGCACAAAAATCGAGGTGCAAGTTGGCAGCTTGAGATTTTTACTAATTTTTGCAGAATCACTCCCCTTGAGTTGGAGGTCCACACATGTGAGATGGATGGATTCTAATTCACATATTCACATGTAGACGTCATTCTGGACACAACCCATGTCCCCGATTTTCCTCTTGAAGCATTCCCAATTTTCAACTATAATCTAGTACCAGACGGTTGTTGATGCTGGTGCCAGATGACCTGGAACATTATGGTACCAGATGGTTTTTGGATCATTCTAGTACCGGATGAGATGAATTGAGAGTATCAAATGACATGAAATGTGAGTACCAGATGACATGGAGTGTGGGTACCGAATGATTGTGCAGGTACCGGTTGACTGTAGAATCTTCTAGTACCAGATGAATTGGAGTATGAGTACCTAATGACCTTCAGTGCAGGTACCAGATGAATTCCAGTGTGGGAACATATTGTTTGGACATATAAACATATGATTAAACCATCATCAACAAAACTATTGTATAATCATCCTTTTAATCACTAAAC
This sequence comes from Picea engelmannii, assembly GCA_009831015.1. NCBI lineage: Eukaryota > Viridiplantae > Streptophyta > Pinopsida > Pinales > Pinaceae > Picea > Picea engelmannii. Next base: position 140,166 of record ML810129.1, read on the forward strand.
ATATGGAAAATTATGTATTAACCATATAGAATGACTAATAAGAGATAATGAAGGTTTATGGTGTAATTAGGGATATATTATTGAAGAAATGAAGGGAGAAGGTGTAATGATGAGTATATTTGTATGGTGGAAAATATGACAAAACTGGAGCCCAACAGTTAGTATCTTCAAACTTACAGTCTCAAAACTCGTTGGAGGAGAAGGGTGTGGGATGCAAGGAACTATTGGAAGGAACCTGACAATATCAAGGCATCTGGTTGTATCTTTGATGCAGGAGCATCGCCAACGTCAAGTGAGCATGGGGCAACCACAACACATTTTGAGCACATGATACATTGTTTAAAATTTTTTGAAGATTGGATGCACCAAACTTAAATGTGATAGTTAAGGAGAGGCATACTATTAGATTGTAATCAGACCTTGAGCGACCCGCTCTCGTCTGAAGGGCTAAGAAGGCATTTATGTTAGTAGGTAGCTTTAATGCATAGATTAGACAGTTTAGAATGAGAGAGGGAAAACGAAATATAGACACCCTCATTGTGTATTGTAACAAGATGATGAAGAGTAGGAGAGCATAGAGGAGGAACAGAGAGAGAGAGCTGTGTAGCAGACTCCATGTACAGAAGTTTTGAACTAATACAAGAAAGTTGTGATTCAGACTCATGGTGTTCATATATTCTCTGTGTATGCATCTTTGAATGTTATGCTCATGAATGTTTTACTCTTTCTACTGTACATTTTCTTTTATGCTATGTATGAATGATTTCTTGTTGAATGCTCGAAATCTAAGAGAGAGGGAGAGAGTAAGAGGAATGAGTTTCAATTGTTTCTCTATCTGAGCAAGAGTTCCTACAAGGAGTGCAGTCGAATTGTCCGCAAGGAGTGCGTTGACAAGGTGTTTAGAGGGTTGTCTCTGAAATCTCATACTAGATAGCTTTTATTCTCATTCACACAGAGGTGCAGTCAGGCACAGGAGCCGTGCAAGGAGTGTGCAGGTCGAGGAAAATCTCAGAGTTTCGAACCTGAGTAAAGTATCGAGAGACCGTTGCTGCAGAGTGTGCGCAAGGTCGAAGAGCGTTAAACACTTCAAGTGTTTGAAGGTTGCTGGAAGGAGTACGTGCAAGGGTATTCTTTAAGGCTCGAAGTTGTGAGAAAGATCAGGAAGGATAAAGCCTTTGAAATTACTGAAGGAAGTACAAGGAGTTGGTGCATACTGAGTGATTAGAAGGCATCAAAAGTTTGTGTCACAGGTGGATAATTCCGGGAAAGAATCCTTGGTTCACTTTGCAGGAATCGTTAGAGGGAAGGAACAAACGGTTGAGATTCTCTGTAGAGAATTAGCGAAATCCCGTCAGCCGTCCGATCTGACAAAGAAGTGAGGAGGTTACGACTGGATTGCCAAGGTGCAATCTTAGAAGATTGTGATCCATCAGATCGTCACTTAGATACCCGTCAGCCGTCCGATCTGACAGGAGTTGCACGGGGTTTAAAACCTCTCAAGCAGAGCGAAGGTCCCGAAACGTATCGGGGTATCAAGGTGTCGGAGTTCGAAATATCGGAAGTTATGTGGACAAGAGATCGGGTAAATCCACAGTGAAAACCTCGAAAAAAATCAAAACCGTCCATCTGTTGGGACATGCGGCAGGAATCGAGAGCCATCGGCATCTCGGAAGTCTAGATACCAAGAGTCCGAGACCTTTTGAGTCCCTAAACAACGAAAGGATTACAGCCGTGGATCTAAGGAAGGACGTGTGTCGCACGATCATCCAATTTAGAGATTCGTCACCGGAAGTCACATAAGTGAGCATTTTTGACTTTGCAGTTGGTGAAGTCTGAGGTTTGATCTAAACCGTCCATCCATTTGGGATGCGTGTTGGAAATCCAAGAAGTCGGGGTTCGACGTTTCGTGAGTCCTGAAGACAGGAAACACTTACATTTCAGAACTTCGAAGTCCAAAATCCCGATAAGGAGGAAAGCTCCATTATGGGGCCCAGCTGACATCATCTCGTCATAACGGGAGGTCGAGAATCAGAATTTCAGGAGTCCCGTGGGAAAGAACCCAAAGGCATTTGTTTTCCCAAAATTGCAAAGTGACGAGGACCGTCCATATTTGAGGACGAGTGGCAACAATATCGACTTTCGGGGAAAGTCCCGAAAAGAAGTGTCGGGAGATCGGAATTCGAGAGATCGGAAGAATCGAGGGCAATGCATTTCGGCATTTGAAACCCCGAAATCCCAAAAGGAGATAGGAATGTGGTCATATAAAAGGGAGGTCATATGGACCCAAAATTCTAGCCCAGGGGACTAGTAGAAGTTGAAGCATATCGGGATATCGAAGATAAGGAAATCGGGAAGGCAAAGGTTTGCGACATCGGGGATTGTGAAACCCCGAAGCTCGAAATTTTATTTTTCTGTTGTGAACGGAAAAGCGATTGGGCCTAAAGGATGTAAGGAGTAGAAAAGCCCCGTGGGTTGATTTTATTAGAGATTCTGAGGAGGGATCAAAGATCCGCTTCGGATCGAGGGTGGAATTATAACGATCCTTAAGACCGGGAGGTCAGCACAAAGGCCTTTGTCGAGGCAGAGGGAGTGTCTGTGTCAATATTTCTTCCACATTATTTAATACAAATATACTTTTCATTTCCTATATGAACGCTATTTGTCCATATTGTATGATTCCTTGATCACATACATAGTTTCATATCGAATAGACTCTGTTATTCTTGTCTTCATTGGCTTGTGTTTCTTTGTAGATACTTCTCTATAAGCCTTGCGACGGAGCTGGGATCACATTGGTGAGGTCTAGTCTACAACATTTAGAAGGTATGTTTTGGATCCTCTTCTTATTTGATATTTGAAATCTAAGGAAAGTTTAGTATACTGTCTTGTTTTGTTCTAGTTTTGGGGTGAAACTAGGGAGATCAGTTTGTGTCCGCACTTACCGATTTGTCCGATAACAACCAAAGAAAATCTTCCAAACCAATTCATAAAACTAATTTTAGATGCAAATTCATAGCCTTCACTTTTGCTGATTTTTGGGATTGTAAATATCCAAATTTTCTTGAATTAATGATGCTAGATTGTTCTCCATGCAAATAGCTTTCCAAAGAGTGCTTATTTTCCTCATTTCATTAAGTAAAAATCAAGATATCACTTGTCAAAGTTGAGTCATCAAAACTAATTTAATTTGGTTTTGTTTATAAAAAATTTTGGGTTGTTTTATTAATTATACACAACACACACACACACACACACACAACTTGTATTTACAATAAATAAAAAATAAAAAAACAAATCAATTTTGACCTTATTAACTAATAACTAATTAATAAAAAATAAATAAATTAAAATATTATTGACATATAACATTAATTTTGTTTCCAATTTATGAGAAACATAAAAAATTATAAATTTTATGCCAAGACTATGAAAATTGACCAAACGTTTAATCAAGGATATCTTTCAAACTGTAATTCAGTATAAGGTGAAACTTGAACCATTGGAATGTTGGAAACAAAACAAAAGAAATAAATATGTCAAAACTAAAATCAAATAAAAATGAAAATCTCTCAAAAGAAACCAAACCAAAACATTCTAGAAAGTGATATTAACAAAATTTATACGGAGGGACCCATAATAATTTAATTTTTTTTTACGGGGGGTGTTGTGGAAGGCAACAAATAGGAAGAGAAGAAGAAAAAAGAGTAGAATAATCAGTAGAGAATGAAGGCCGAAGAAGAATATCAGAAAGACAACAAGGAAATCTAAAAAATGAACCCAAGAAAAATCCTAAAATGGATGAAAAGAAGAAAAAGGAAGATACAGTGTGAAGACTTGCTGATGAAAGGAAGACAAAAAAAAATAGGAAATAAAATCTCAACAAGATGCATCTCAACAGAAAAAGGCAGAGGAATAGAAAAATAAATTAGCAATAGAGACAATAGGATAGAAACATAAAGAAGATGAAGCATGACAAAAGGATGTTGAAGCTGAAGAGAAGAGAAAAGATGACGAGGAATCATAATGACAAAGATATAAAAAATTGAATGAAACTCAAAATATCCCAAGTACTTCGAATGTGGCCATAATGAACATTCCTCCCTAAGAATGTACCCCTATGTTGACCATTCTAGGTAATTCAACCTTTTCCTCACAAGTGTTAAATTTATATGATGTTGTAGTAGCGATAGGGGATTACTGCTACAATAACAAAACTAAAGGAATTCATAAGAGAACAACTAAAAGGAAAAGAGGGGAAATAATTGTCAGTTAGTGCTCAACTAAAAGAGTCATTGAATGGGAGGTAGGGCCAGATCCTAAATAAAATTCTATACAAATTACCTCCACTCTTCATGCATTTGTAGGAGCAAATGTTGTGTCTGTATTTGAAGTAGCTGCAACATTGGACACTGCACAAGAAAAATTTGTTGAGTTAGAATAAATATGAGCACACAACAAGATGACCTCATTGCTGAATTTCATATAAGAACTGGTATTGTAGAGAAACTCTATAAGGAAGAAATTGAAAGGGCATTATGTGATCAAAAGGATGAAATCACTATTGAATTTGGGAAGATGGCACGCATAAAATCATATTTTACATCAAGAAGAGATGTATTCTCTTAAGTAGGAGCACTTTGAGGAGATTGAACAAATACAAAACAAGTATACATAAGAATTTTCCAATTTACAAGTTGAACAAGAAGAAACCAACAGGTTTGTGGAGCAACATGAGCATAAGATTCTCATATTACAACAAGATAAATAAAAGCTAGAAAATAATTTGGAAGAAAACAAAGAAATAACCCTTTCCTTAGAGGTAATAAGGGAAGAAACCATGAATATTAATGAAGAGCTGAAATCAGAGCAGAAGAAGTGATTTTTCATCTTGAATGATATCCAGAAAGACATGGATAACCAAATGATGCAGACCCCCTTCTACCCCTTGGGCCGAAGTCCGCTCACAAGATCGTTCAAAACCTTCCCCGAGCCGAAGCGGCTCTTTGATTCCTCACTGGAATCTCAAATTCCCAATCCATAGGTCCTTCTTCTGTCACGACCCCTCTGCACGTCTGTGACTTTTACCCCGACAGGAAATTATATTTCAGGTTTCGGGACTTTCTGTTTCCCTATGTCAAGAGTCCTTGACTCCTCTACCTTCTGATCTCCAAAATGCCAAAATGCCAAAACAACTTTATCAACAATCATCCCCTTGGGCTATGCCTTGGTCCATGTGACCATTTCCCATACGACCGCAGTCCTATGTCCTTTGGGACTTATCAATACAAGAGCACGACCTCTTGTCAACGGGACTCCCGAATTCCCAATTTTTGAAATCTCGATGGATCCTTCCTTTCAGGATTTTCCCCAAAATCCTAGATTGCTGCCATGTGTCCTCCCTCAGATTTCGTGACTTGCGACCCCCAATGACACAATCTCCTCTGTCAACTCGAATCCCCGATATCCGAAATACTGATGGACTCTCGATCTCCACCACATGTCCTCCATGGATGGATGGTCCAGATCATTTCGGGACTTCACCAGGTGCGAAGTCGAAAAATAAATCTTCCCTCTAGGTTTCCCGATGTCCGAATCCCCAAAATGGGTGATTTTGCGACACACGTCCTCCTTCCAACGGATGGTTGCGATCCTTTCACTATTTTGGGACTTTCGTCGTGGAGTGTCTTGAATTCTTGTCCTCGAGACCTATGAAATCCCAAAGTCCGAAATCCTGATGTTCGAAATCCTGATGTGGGCGATCTCACGACACGTGTCCTCCTCCCAGATGGACGACTTAGATCTATTTTGAGACTTTCACTGTGAAGTGTCCCGACTTCTCATCATCAGGACTTCCGAAATCCTGAATTCTGAAATACCAATAACTCTGCACTCTTCAAGACTTTTCGGATTTCTCCACCCTGTGCTTGAGGTTTAAACCTCGTGCAGCTTCCGATCAATCTGACAGCTGTCGACAATCCGTGTGAGATCCAACGCTCACAACTGCTCCTGTTGCACACGCCTTCTACACTAATCCCTGGACGTGGAAATCCAACGGTCCAGATCTCTTTCTCGACCTGATCTGACGACAGTTGTGCTCCTCCTGAGCATGCACTTTCTTCCGATACTTGGAAGATTTTCCAAGTGCTAGAGTCCTCGACCTTTGCCTTTCTTCTGTGAGCTCTTCAGCTTTGAGTCTCGCCCGCGTTCTCAACGACATTGTTCCTCCTGAGCTTTCGTTCTCGAATCCTCAAATGATTCCTTGACTTCTGCACTCCTTGCAGAGTCTTTGCACGCAAAGTGCTACCTCTTCTGATCTTTCTCACGAACTCAGATCTCTAAGGAACTAAGTCCCTTTTCACTTCTCCTCCATATGGAGAATTTGACACCCTCCTGGCACTCCTTTTCTCAAGCAAACTTCTTGCTGAGTCTGCAGGGTGTTCAATAACCCTGTGAAGATCCTTCTCTGGATTCTTCTTCAAATTCCAGAACTCAAAGAGTTCTCTCTGTTCTCTCTAGCACCTACTCAATGCCCTCCTGGTAGAGTGTCTAGAATCCTCAGTGATTCTGAATTCTGTTGAACTCACAACAGATTTCTTCTTCTATGCAACCTGTGCATATGCTCAATGCCCTCTTGGCAAAGCCTTACAAAACTCCTCAGAGATTCTGTCTACAACTGTGTCTCTCATACACAGCCTTACCTCCATGGTATTCAACAACCTTGAGGTCTTCCTCTGAGTTGATGATTTTAGCTATTGTGCCCTCCTGGCATGCCTTTGTCTGAGTCCACAGAATTTAGAAATGCACCCTCTGTGCACGACTATCAGAACCCGCAACATTCTGTCACACCCTCCTGGTGTGAAGCCTCAAAGACCTTTAACCCAGAAATCAAGCAACCCCTGTAAATGCATACCTAACATACATCTACAACATATAAAGAACACACAAAGACATTCACACAACACAGACAATATGCATGAAAAACTGCTCTAGTTTGTATTTATAAAATGCCTCTTTACAAAGGTGTTTTGAGCACGAACTTTAACAGAGTCTCGGCTCATTCTCTACTCTCTCTGCTTCTCTCACACTCTCTGTGATAATACAAAGAAGATCTCTTGATATTTTACATGAGGGGGCTCTTTGATCTCTTCCCTCCAAACTCAACTACCCTATTCAATTACATTGAATGGGTTGTCTAGTCCAAAATCGGATCTAGATCTCAACCTTACAAACATTCAAGGCTATCTACTCTAATTCCCGTGCAAAGGCACGGATCCATGGCTCAACAGCCTACAACATTAATTACATTCAAATTTCAAATTTTGAAATGAGGTTGCGCCTCTTCCCATTGAATGTGTGCGCTGAGGTGGGCTGGCTGGATGGATGGATGACGTGGAGAGATTCTCTTGCATCATACTCCTCAGCTGCAAAATTCATGAGCTCCTTCTCATGTGCTTCTACTCTCAGCTGTTGAAATCTTCCTGGATCCCAAACAAATTTCTGGAGTTGTTCACCTGCTCCATCTCTCTGCCGCTGCTGCTGCTTCTACTACAGTGCTGTTGCTGCTGCTTCTCTGCCCAACTTCTCCTTGCTGTCAGTATTTGCTGACTCTATCATCAGCTTTCTGATCTTCTTGACCACCTCATCCAACTGCTGCAATGGATGGCTCTGTTCATGCAGTCTTCTCAGCTGCATTTTCTTTCTGCAGATGGGCAGATCACAATGATCTCCCATGCCATCCCCTTCATCTGCTTCCAACTTCACTTGTTGGATTTGCAAGCTCTTCACTATCACCCTTCTCTATAGGGATTCAATATATTCATACAGATCAGCCAAACTAATGTTGTCTGCATCTTCTTCTACAGCTTCTGCAAGCTCCAATGCTGTAGTCTCTTCAGCTTCCTAGCTGAAAGTATTGAGCCACTCCTTAGAATGCTCATCTTCTTCCTCTACTTGGGAAACTTCTAATGTCTTCTCCAATTCTTCTTCCCTGACAATCACAACTGGTTTTCCTTCTTGTGTCACTGCTTTCTCGGTAACACAAACTTCTGCCTCCTCTGGGCTAAGTGGTAGGAATATTTCAATTCCCCCAATCATTAGAAGATTTCTCCGATCTTCCTTCTCTGTCAGCTGATTTGGCTAATTCAAACTCTTCTCTGAGATCATCTTCTCCGTGAGCTCCTCAGGTTGATTCAAACTCACCTCTGAGTCCATGAGACTCTCAGATAGCCTCATTTCTGTTCCCATGCCCACCTAGCAATTTAGAAACTTTCTGCTACCCTCCTGGCAGTCCATGATATCCCGCAGTGACCTCACATCATTTCCCTCCTGGAAATGTGAAATTTCCCGGCTTTCCTCATGACAGTCTGTGAGATCCCGCAGAAATCTCAACTCCTTGCCCTCCTAGCAATTGGGAATTTCTAGGTTTCCCTCCTGGCAGTCCTTGAGATCTTCAGCCGATACCAATTCATCTTCAACATCAGTGAGATTTCTCCCAGTCTTTGGTTCACATACCTGAACCACTCCCTCAGGTCCGTCGAGGTTTTCAGCATGCCTCAACCATCCTCTTAACAGCCTATGCTGTCTTCTAGCCATCAACTCCTTGACTAGCCATTTTTCTTTTTCCTTCCTCATGGGCCATTCATATACCCATCTCGATTTGGCATTCTGCTGCATCCGCAATGCAAGCTTTTCTATCTCTGCCCTTATATCAATGAGCTCTTCATCTATTTCTACTTTTATCATTAGCTCTAGGTCTTTCCTTCCAGCATATATACAACCTTCAATAGCCATCTTGCTGTCTATCTGCCCTCCTGGAAAATCTGCTGCTGTCACTCCCGTAACCCCGAGTGTCTCCAGCCTCTCCTACAATCCTCCTGACTGTCTCCTTGATTGTTGCCTACCTGCAAACAATCATCACAGAGTCTCCAATGCTTTGTCTTCCTTTGCCTTATCACTCCACCTAAAATATACAGATGAAATCCCGCTCTGATACCAAAACTGATGCATATTAGAGTGCTCTTTTGCCTCCAGCTTCCCTTGCCTGAAATCTACATACAAGATTCAAATCTCTGATACCAAAACTAATGCAGACCCCCTTCTACCCCTCGGGCCGAAGTCCGCTCACAGGATTGTTCAAAACCTTCCCTGAGCCGAAGCGACTCTTTGATTCCTCACTAGAATATGAAATTCCCGATCCACAGGTCCTTCTTCTGTCATGACCTCTCTGCACGTCTGTGGCTTTTTCCCCGACAAGATATTATATTTCAGGTTTCGAGACTTTCTTTTTCCCGATGTCAAGAGTCCTTGACTCCTCGACCTTCTGATCTCCGAAATGCTGAAATGATGAAACAAATTTATCAACAATTAGCCCCCTGGACTATGCCTTGGTCCATGTGACCATTTCCCATACGACCGCAGTCCTATGTCCTTCGGGACTTATTAATACGAGAGCCTGACCTCTTATCAATGGGACTCTCGAATTCCCAATTTTTGAAATCCCGATGGACCCTTCCTTTCAGGATTTTCCTCGAAATCCTGGATTGCTTCCACGTGTCCTCCATCAGATGGATGGTCCTCATCATTTTTCGATTTCGTGACTTGCGACCCCCAATGACACAATCTCCTCTGTCAACTTGAATCCCTGATATCCGAAATACCGATGGACTCTCGATGTCCGCCATGTGTCCTCCACGGATGGACGATCCAGATCATTTCGGGACTTTCCCAGGTGTGAAGTCGAAAAAAAACTCTTCCATCTGGGCTTCCCAATGTCCAAATCCCCGAAATGGGTGATTTCGCGACATGCGTCCTCCTTCCAATGGACGACTGCGATCCTTTCGCTATTTCGGGACTTTTTCCATGTAGTGTCCCGACTTCTTGTCCTCGAGACCTCCGAAATCCCAATGTCTGAAATCCCGATGTGGGTGATCTCACAACATGTGTCCTCCTCCCAGATGGAAAACTCAGATCTATTTTGGGACTTTCACTGTGAAGTGTCCCGACCTCTCGTCATCAGGACTTTCAAAATCCCGAATTCCAAAATCTCGATAACTCTGCACTCTTCGGGACTTTTCATATTTCTCCACTTTGTGCTTGAGGTTTAAACCTCATGCAACTTCCGATCAATCCAATGGATGTCGACGATATGTGTGAGATCCAACGCTCACAACTGCTCCTATTGTACATGCCTTCTACATTGCTCCTTGGACGTGGAAATCCAATGGTCTAGATCTCTTTCTCGGCCTGATCCGATGGCAGCTATGCTCCTCCTGATCATGTGCTTTCTTTCGATACTTGGAATATTTTCCAAGTGCTAGAGGCCTCGACCTTTGCCTTGCTTCTGCGATCTCTTCATCTTTGAGTCTTGCCCATGTTCTCAATGACGCTGTTCCTCCTGATCTTTCATTCTCAAATCCTCAAAGGATTCCTCGACTTCTGCACTCCTTGCAGAGTCTTTTCACGCAAAGTGCTACCTCTTCTGAGATTTCTCACAAACTCAAATCTCTAAGGAACTAAGTCCCTTTTTCCTTCTCCTCCAGATGGATAATTTGACACCCTCCTGGCACTCCTTTGCTCAAGCAAACTTCTTGCTGAGTCTGCAGGGTGTTCAACAACCCTGTGAAGATCCTTCTATGGATTCTTCTTCAAATTCCTGAACTCAAAGAGTTCTCTCTGTGGTCTCTAGCACCTACTCAATTCCCTCCTGGCAGAGTGTCTAGAATCCTCAGTGATTTTGAATTATGTTGAACTCACATCAGAGTTCTTCTTCTATGCAACCTATGCATATGCTCAATGCCCTCCTGGTAGAGCCTTACAAAACTCCTCAGAGATTTTGTCTGCAACTGTGTCTCTCATACACAGCCTTACCTCCAAGGTATTCAACAACCTTGAGGTCTTCCTCCGAGTTGATGATTTCAGCTACTGTGCCCTCCTGGCATGCCTTTTTCTGAGTCCATAGAATTTAGAAATGCACCCTATGTGCATGGCTATCAGAACCCGCAGCATTCTGTCACACCCTCCTGGTGTGAAGCCTCAAAGACCTCTAACCTAGAAATCAAGAAACCCCTGCAAATGCATACCTAACATACATCTACAGCTTATAAAGAACACACAAAGACATTCACACAACACAGACAATATGCAGGAAAAACTGCTCTGGTTTGTATTTATAAAATGCCTCTTTACAAAGGTGTTTTGAGCACAAACTTTAACAGAGTCTTGGCTCCTTATCTACTCTCTCTGCTTCTCTCATGCTCTCTATGATAATACAAAGAATATCTCCTGATCTTTTACATGAGGGGGCTCTTTGAGCTCTTCCCTCCAAACTCACCTACCCTATTCAATTACATTGAATGGGCTGTCTAGTCCAGAATCAGATCTAGATCTTAGCCTTACAAACATTCAAGGCTATCTACTCTAATGCCTGCGCAAAGACATGGCTCCATGGCTCAACAACCTACAACATTAATTACATTCAAATTTCAAATTTTGAAATGAGGCTACGCCTCTTCCCATTGAATGTGTGCACTAATGTGGGATGGCTGGCTGGCTGGATGATGTGGAGAGATGCTCCTGCATCACCAAATCAAGATAGAGGATCAAATTGAGGAAATGAGAGACAAATATTATAAAGTCAATGATGCTTTCGATAAGATTCTTGATTGGTAGAGTGTGTACAAAGATCCACCAGTTTCCCTGCCAATATACACCACCAAAAAAAATGAAAGGTCAAGTCCTTTTTGACACATGGAAACTCTTGTTGTAGGATGTCTAAACTATTCAAGGGACAATAACCAAAGAATACAAAATATTGTAGAATGCTTCATATGACATTCTAGAGGAGTTTAGGATGAAAATCATGCCTTCCATTGATGAAGCAACACCGACCAAATTTAGGATAGCTGAAGTGGAAGAACGAAGGGAAGTCATTCAAAAAAGTATAGAATAACTAACAGAGGTAAATAAAGAGGTTTTGGATGAATACTTGATGAATCCCATTAGGATGATCACATTGACCCAAATTTTCATGAAACAGACAAAATAATAATTTATATATGCATTGAGCATATGCACAGGTTGCATAGAAGCATAGTGGTGGTTGCATATCTAAATTATAGTGGTGGTGGCTGGGAGGAAAAGGTCAGATGTTCTTCCAACCAACCAAGGAACTTAGTTGTTCAAAGGTTGAGCATGTACAATGCAAAAGACATATATATAATTGAGTCACGTAGAATAATCCAGATAGAAGTTCAATTGGAAAAACATAACACACCTCACAACAACATCAGTAGGTTAACTCTGGTGGTAAAAATAGTTTTATTAGGTAAAATCAGTTGGAAAAATAAAGGTGGTATCAAGAAAATAAAAAGTTGTATTCAGTTTCAAGAAACAACATTGGATTAAATGAATGGTTTTCTCACAAATGAAGACATCTATAAAGCAAGATAAATATCTCATTATGGGTTGATACTTTGGGGAATTTAAGAGTTTCTTACAACCAAAGCTATTGAATACAATCCTCAGGCACAAATAGATAGTAAAGATGGTAGGCTTCATGATATTCATCCCTTGCATTATGTTTTAGCCTATAATTTCTCTTTTTGTGTATGTGTTCTTGTAAAATACACCCCTCTCATTTGGATTCTTGTATTAGATCCCCATTAATAAAAGATTGAGAAGCAGGTTATGCAACATATTCAATGTTGTTGTGTGGTGTATAACTATTACATAGAAGTAATTTCCTCTTAACAAACGACCATTTCTTGTCATTTATTCATATGTTTAAATGATATACAAAGGTTACCTCCATGTATTTGAATATCTTAAGATGTTTAAGTATTTGAAGCACATTTATCTGATTTTTTATATGTGTTAGAAATGATAAATTCTTAATTTCTCAACACATTGTTCTATTTCCATCAACTATAAGATTCATTCTCTGTAGTGCCTTATATTCTTATCTTTTTTTTATTTTAATTCATCACTTCACCCACCTTTAAATATAAATTTTCTGAAACACTCATGGACATATGCCTCTTGGAGATGATAGTTTTTATTATTTGAGCTGAGAATGTTTGAGGGATGAGAGTTTTGAAAGAGAGATAGAAAAAATTACCCATTTTTTTTTATAATTTTCCTTAATGCAAGCATGTATTTAAGATTCACCCTGATTCTTAGAGCCCCTAGGTTTCATCAACATCATTCCATTGACATCCTGGAACATCTCGAGGGATAACATTCAAAATGGCATCGTTGTCGGGGAATAGACTTTGAAGACATATTTACTTGGGATACGACATTGTAAATATTTGATCCTTGATGGTGAACGAGATTCAAACATTTGGTTGTTAACGTTTCACCTGGTGACTCCATAGAAGGAAAATATAGAATTCAATAGAAGACACACCAAAAGTAGCCCTGATCCCGAGAAGGTTCCAATATACTTAGATCCAGAAAATCTTGTCACTTGGAGGAACATTAGAGATAATCATATCTCTTCTTCTTCAAGTAACCCTAATTTAGAAACATCCCCTTCTATTGTTTATAGAAGCACTAAATATGTAGATGTAATTGATATTCTTGTAGATGTACATTCTCCTTCAAAGTTTCCCTAAGAAACTTTGATAGATCTACAAGATTCGCCCCTTGAATTTTGTCAAGAACTGAGTTCTTCCTTGCGACCCTTGTTGAAAGTTCCTATAGCTCCTCCGTCCTTTGAAGCTAATATTGTAATATTGCAAAACCTTGTATTTTTCTTAGGTGGAGGAAGATTATGGGGAAACCATCCTCCCCCAACACCTTTAAAACCTTGGGTCACTGATAGATACAACCCATTGAACTTACCCCAACATGTCCATGATATCCCTGAGAATTACCTAAATATTTTACCCAAGTATGATGGAGAAAATACCCATTCAATTAAGAAACACATAGCTCCCTTTCAAGACTTCACAAATAACCTATTTTTGGAGCAAGAAAATTTCATCATGAGGAATTTTGTCCAAAATTTATAGGGGGACATCAGAAAATGGTTCATAGAACTACCCATTTCTTCAATCGATAGTTGGTATGCTATAGAATATGATTTTATGAGATAGTGGGGTGAAAAAAGAGACAATATGTACTACCTAACTGAGTTTGGCTCACTTAAGAAGAGAGATAATCAACATGTTGTTTATTTTAATAGAATATTTAACAAGTCATACAACAAGATCCCTAGGGACATAAAACATTCACAACCAACAAACAAAGTCACATACGCTGGTGCATTTGATGCTAACTTTTCCATGGTATTTAGGGAGAGGAGATATCCCACTCTATTTGTAATGCAGGATGATGCAATAGATATTGAGGGGAAGCTGGTTGCATTAGGTAAAATGAAGCTAAAACAAGATCAAGTAGAAAATAAAAAAACTATAGAATATTGTGGTACCTTTGATCCCAATAAATATTCCCATGAGGTCGAGATGGATGAAATTTCTAGGATGATTAGAAACTTAACAAATAAGATGTCAAGATTAGAGATGTAAAATCCATTAAAGTTCCTCAAGAGGGAGGCATGAGAAATCCCAATCAGTTTAGAAGACCTTTTATACCTCAACTCATGAGGAGGGAAATAAAAAATGAGGAACAACCCATCCAACCCCTTGTAAAAAACAACAATGAAAATAACCCGGTTGAATAAGTTCTAGATGAGGAATATGTAGAATATACAGAATAAGTGCATCTGCTTCAAGAGGAAAATAATGCCACACATCTGACCCAAACTAAATATGAAGATTCTCTAAATACCAGGAAGCATATATGTAAGAGTCAATCAAATAAGGAAACTTTATCCTCTTCCTAGTAATTTTTTTTTGTTGATGCACTACACGCTAAAATGCATAAGAAATATGATCTTAGGCCTAGGTGGAAAACAACTATCCAAGATAATCAACCTCATCCTAATAATCCTAGCCTAAGTCATTTCAATGATAAAGTCAAAGAACTTACTGATATTCCCAAGGCTAATGAGGTTTTGGAGCCTTCAAAAAGAGCAAAAGAAATTAAAGAATTTGAGGAATTAATTACACCTTTTAACATTGAAAAATAATTATCTAAGATTAAAATCCATGTACCATTGGTGGAATTGGCTAAGAATCCTTCATATCATAAGAAAAATGAGAATTCCATACAAGGAAAAGGATCAACAAGCCATCCTGATACATTAAATGTACACGATGAGTCCCCCACCATATTTTTTGGTTCTCATATAGATGACAAAGAAGAATTTGTTGCACCAATATATGTGACATTAAATATCCATGAAAAATTGTTGCACCATTGTATGCTTGATTCTAGGGCATCACATAACCTCATTCCCAAAGTAGTCATGGAAAATTTGGGGTTGGAAGTAACCAGACCATATCATGACCTCTATTCTTTTGATGCTAGGAAAGTGAAGTGTGATGGGATGATTAAAGACATGGTAGTTACTTTGTCTCAACTGCCTATCAAGAGCATCATGATGGACATGGTGGTCGCTGATGTGCCTGCTAATTATGGCATGCTGTTGTCAAGAACATTAGCACTTAAGTTGGGAGGTACAATGCAGATGGACATGACTTATGACATTGTACTAGTATTTGTAGGTGAAAACAAAAGGTTGTATAGAGAGACAAAGTTTTATTATGTGGTGAGTGACTAGAACAACCTTATAAACCACCCCATTTATGTTGCTGATGAAGATATTGGCCATTGCATCCTCATATTCAATGAAGAATACAAGGAGGCCATAACACTCATAGACCCTTTGGTAATCCCTGCTAAAGAAGTAGATGGTATATTGAAAATGTTTTTTGATGGGGTATATTTAAAGAAAGGAGTGGGAGCTAGTGTAGTACTCATTTCTCCCAGCATGAAAGAAGTACATTTGTCATACAAACTAGATTTTGAGGCCACCAATAATGTAGCTGAGTACAAAGCCTTGATTCTAGGCTTGGAGGTAGCAAGAAAAGGGAAAATTACCAAGATGGTGGTATTTGGGGATTCATAACTGGTGGTGCAACAAATTAGAGGTTCTTACTAGGCCAAACATTCCAGAATGAGGGTGTATAGAAATAAGGTATGGGATTTAATTGATATTTTTTATGAAGACTTTAATATTTTTTATGTTTTAAGATAATTTAATCAACATGTTGATTCCTTAGCAGTAGCTGCTAATACTTTTAAAACACCAGCCATTCCTCAAGTGAAATATGAAATTGAGATGACGTATAGACCATCCATCCCTGGCAACATTAAATACTGACATGTTTTTTAGGATGACCATCAAATCAAAAATTTCATGGAGGTGATAGATGAGTTTGCAAATTCTCACATTGAATCAAATGATGAAGAAGAGTCTAAACCAATGATTAATGGAGAAATTGAGATCACTATTGAATTAAATGATTACATGGTTGAGCATAAGGTTCTTCAACTCAAGAATAATTTTATTCCCAAAGGGATGGTACCCTTGGAACAAATTTTTGATATAAATGATGTACCTGTAAAGCCAACAATTCTCCCAAAGGATGATAACACTGAAGATTGTAATTTAGGGACTAAAGACGAACACAAATATATAAATCTTTCAAAATATATTCCTATAGATCATAAGGCCAAATATTTGCAATTGTTCAAAGAGTACATGGATGTTTTTGCCTAGAAATATGAAGACTTAAAGACTTATGATACCAACATCATACAAAATAGAATACCCCTAAAACCTGGTACTAATCCTTTCAGGTAGAATCTAAGGAAAGTTAATCCCCTTTTGTTGCCTACTATTGAGAAGGAAGTGCGGAATTTACTAGATGCTCATATCATAATTCCCATCAGGTATTCTGAATGGGTAGAAAATTTGGTTCCAGTTAGGAAAAAGGGTGAGAAATAACGATTTGTGTGGATTTTAGGAACCTAAATAAATGATCCCTAAAAGACAACTACCCTTTTCCTAAGATGGATCACATACTGCAAAAAGTAGTGGGGGAAAGAAAAATTTCCATTATGGATGGTTTCTTAGGATACAACCAAGTGGAAATGCATATTGAAGATAGGGAAAAGACAACCTTCACAACACCATGGGGGAATTTCATGTACGATAAAATTCCTTTTGGTTTGATAAATGCAGGAGCCACATTTCAAAGAGCTATGGATATAGCCTTTGTGGGAGAAAAATCCATATTCATAGTTATCTACCTTGATGACATGATTGTATTCTCAAATATAGATGAGGACCACATCAATCATTTAAGGTAGACCTTTATGAAGTGCGTGAAATTTGGTTTGTCTCTAAATCCTAAGAAACCTTTTTTTTCTATGATAGAAGAAAATCTCTTAGGCCATATAATATCCAAAGAAGGGGTAAATATAGATCCTGAGAGAGTAGAGGCCATCAAACAAATTAACTTTCCTAGGAACAAAAAGGAAATACAATCCTTCCCAGGAAGAATCAATTTTTTGAGAAGGTTTGTCCCAAATTTTTTTGAAATGGTAAAGCATATCACTGACATGTTAAATAAATACCATGAAGTGAAATGTACTATTGAAGCTAAAGAGTCCTTTCAATAGATCAAAGATACATTGGGAGAGTCTCCAATACTAGTCAACCCAAACTATGATAAAGAGTTCTTCATCTTCTATTTTTCTTCAGAACATACCATAGTTGTTGTGTTGTTGTAAATGTTTAAGGGATGTTGAATTGAGATATAACATCCTAGAAAAACAAGCATATTCCCCTAGTCAAGGCATTGAAATCATTTAGAGATTATATATTGCACTCTAAGATAATTTATTATGTACTCATTAGTGCAATAAAATACATCATCACACAACCTAAAATTGAAGGGAGAATGGGAAACAAATCTCCAAAATTCAGGAGTATGACTTAGAGATAAATCCCACAAAATTAATAAAAGGACAAGGACTTTCCAAACTCTTGGCTGAATCTAATTGTAGGGATCTAGATATGAATTCTCTATCAACAAGCATCATGGAAGAAAAACCTGAAAAATATGAAACACAAGAACCATGTTTGAAGGTAACCCCTAAATTTGTTGAATTTGATTGGTACAAGGATGTGATTTTTTACCTACAGAACTTAAGCTTCCCACCACTATGGGAAAAAGCTAAGGATAGATCCATTAAACTCAAGGATGTGAAGTATTGCATTTTGGGAGAAAATATATTTTGGAAGGATCCAAGAGTAATATTGTTGAATTTCCTTATTGAAGAAGAAATTGAAGACCTTGTCACTGAATTCCAGAAAGGGATATATGGGGGCCATCATGCTTAAAGAGACATTGCATACAAGATCCTTAGGGTTGATTATTACTGTACCTCATTGTTTTCGAATGTGAATTGCATGGTTAGAGCATGTGTGGAATGCCAAATGTTTGAAAAAAAAAAATGCAGCCTTTTCCACTCAGACCTATCAAAGCAGAGACATCTTTTCAGCAATGGGGATTAGATTTCATTGGTGAAATCAATCAAAATTCAAGTGGGAAAAATAAGTGTATTTTAATAGCCACAAATTATTTCACTAAGTGGGTAGAAGCCATCCCCACAAGGGTAGAAATTGACACAACCATCATTAAGTTCCTTGAAGACAACATTTTGGCCAGATTTGGATGCCCAAGGAAGATCATAACTAATAATGCACAAGATTTCAAATCTGCCAAGATGATGCAATTTTTTCAATATTATAACATAGAGCTTGGGCACTCTAAAACTTGTTATTCATAGGGTAATGTCCTAGTTGAATCCTCCAATAAGAATCTCATCAAGATTATCAAGAAAATGTTGTCCAAAAATAAGAAAGCATGGGATTCCCACCTAAAATATGTAGTCTGGGTAGACAGAGTAAGCATAAATATGTTCATAGGAACTTCTCCTTTTCAGTTGGTGTATGGATTGAAAGACATATTCCCTATCAAACTCAACCTTCATGTAATGAATTTACTTCAAGATGAGGAGGAAGAATCAAATGATATGCAAAGAATAATAAACCAACTAATTGAAGTTCAATAGGTAAGATATCAGGTAAAAATAAAGTCCCAAGATCACCAAGAAAGAATGAAAGAAAATTTTGACAAGAGGACCAAAGAAAGAAACTTCATGATTGGAGACTTGGTCCTAAAATGGGATGCCAAAAGGGAAGCTAAAGGGAAACATGGAAAATATGACAATATTTGGCTTGCATCCTTCCAAGTTGTTACATTCCAAGACAATAATACATATGAATTGACTTAACTTAATGGAGAGTTGTTTGGGGATTTTGTAAATGGGAGGTTCTTCAAGCATTTCTTGTAGTACTGAATATTGCATAGTTTCTTACCCTATACATACATAAATCTTTTTCCATTTCTTTCCATGAATTTTTAATTTTACTTCATTCTCCATTTATTACACAAGCAAGTAGGTAGGGTTCTAACATTTTAAGTTGTTGATCATTTTTTTTCACCTATCAGATCAGTGTTTAGGTGTGTGGGTGTCCTATCATTTTAATATAGACTCCATAACCTAATAGAGGAGGGAAATTTGTTTACATTTCTCATCATACCACATGGGTATGATGTCCCCGTAGGAGCCGATGTTAGTACCATATTTGACCCTATCACCCATATGCAGGCTGGTCAAGATTTTTAGGCCGAAATTAAGAAAAATAGAGCAGAAGGCGAGCATACAGATCTCTTGAACTGAAATAACTAGCATATTTTGAGGTGCCCTAGAGAAATCAATAGAAAAAATCATGCCCTAAGGGCCCAAGGTGAATTTTTAAGCACTTGGGCACTTATCAGGGGATTAAATAGGGCTAATCATGCTCCTAAAAGATTTAATCCCATTTTAGACAGAGGCTATATCATTAGACCAAGGCCTAGGAATCAAGCGCTAGTGAAGGTGTGGGGCCCAATCATCCAATGAATGCAAGCGAGGTAGATCTATGGGGGGATATCAATGTCACATTGTAAATTTGCACGAGAGATAACAAGCATAAAAGGTGCAATGGATGTTTTAGGAGACACACATTGTGAGTTGAATGACATTGCCTGACAAGAGAAAGGAAGGCTAAACCACTATCATTGGGTTGTAAACAAAGTATTATGATTTTTCCCAACCACCTATCCACCCATTTATAAGTGCACACATGTTCACCCATTCAACGACACCTGTAGATAATGTATAAGTCCACCTGGGACATTTGGAAGGACCAAAGACAACATGAAATTCCAACAGGGCACTCGTCAGAGCCAATCTGAGACTGCCACCAATACAAAAGGGTCTTGTCGGGAACTCTTATCAACATATTGAGAACAATGACACCTAGATTAACCCAATGCCACATAAGTGTTGACATGGAACAATATGAAGTTGTCACATTTTCATGGGGCCATGATGACATCAACATGACATCACTCAAAATTTCGTGCATCCTCCCAAATTTTGAAAAGAACTAAGCCACTAGGAATATGATGCGTGTTCATAAAAAGACACGAGGAATAATATTTCAAACAAGTGAGGGATACAACAATGACACACCAAATCAGTTAGGGATAAGACAACATACAACAAGACATTTGAACTCGCATCTGCATCCTTTCACCAATCATTATACCATTGCTTACAACTGATAGATGATAATAATCATTTCTTTCGTATGTGCAGCTACGCAAGCCACATATATCACAATATTGTGATGGGTGTAGCAAATCACTTCACTCTACCAGTTGTCTCAACAAGAACAGGTCGAGCTCTTATAAGAGAAATCCAAATGAATAGAAAGAACCAATCTACGAGTAATTTAACTTTCAAAGTTGAGTTACTCAGATGCCATGTGTCATAGAAGATGACCCACCTATTCAATCTCTCATCTCAAGAGAAGACCACCAGCCATCTTGGCTATAGATGTTTGGAGAGTGTGTTTTGCATTTTGTGAAGGAAATAATGTCCTTCTTTGGTATCATTGATCCAAATTTGAGAGTAGAGGGACATTTAGGAATCTACCCTAAGCAGTAGTTGTATCAATTGACTATCTCTTTGTAGAATCTTGAGATAGAGGGTTCAAAGATTTGGACAATGGTTCTTTGCATTGATGAGTGGCGGTGGCTGAGAGGAAAAGGTTAGACATTCTTCCAACTATCCAAGGACCTTATTTATTCAAAGGATGAGCACGTCCAACGCAGTAGACATAGATCCAATTTAGATACCTAGAAGAATCCAGATAGAAGCTCAATTGGACAAAGGGAACACACCTCACAATAGCATCAACATGTTAACTCTGGTGGTAAAAAATAGTTTTACTAGTTAAAATCAATTGGAAAATTAGAGGTGGTATCAAGAAACTAACTGCAAGATACCATATCTAATAAATACATAGAACATAAATAAAATGCTAGGAATGGTAGAATAACAGTAATATAACCAGCATAATCATCCACAATAACACATAAATAATATGAGAACAACAACTGAAATAACACTTTGATTCAGAAAGCAATGTTCACAGGCCTCTTCGAGGGGGCA
>ML810130.1:5176-49036 GCA_009831015.1 Picea engelmannii
TAAATAAATCAATTAATTTAATAACAACATTAAATCTAATTAAATTAATTATACTAAGACATTATACACCCATGACAAACAACCATGATCATTATTTTAATACATCATAATAACACTAGCATACACATGCAAGGTATGTATGTGTAGCTAGTGCATACATAGCTTGTGTCACATACCCAACCCCCTAAGTAGCGTTAAGGAGGTGGGGTATTAAAAAAAAAATCATCTTAAACATGAATTCTAAGGTCACTTCTAAGCTTACGAAGGTATTCTGCTTGTCAAAAGCTTTCCAATGATTGTACTCTTGCTCAAATATGAGACATGAGCACAAAGTTACGACCTTTTAAATTTTTCCTAAGGGTTTTCTCTTTCTTGCCATGTCATTGTCCATACAAGGGGTACGTCAACATTGTACAGAGGACACACAATATTTCGTACAAACTGTTTATGAGCTACACATTTATCGAGACATTCTATGCCTCTTTGGCTTGTCGCATCCTTGGAAAACTTCTTCTATGTGCCATATCGCAACCTCAAAACTTTCTTGTCACACTCAAACAATCTTTCAGTGACGACGTATCGCATTGGAAATTATTTTCCCTCCCACGATAGGCTACACCTTTCCTTATAGTCTTCACAACCTCTATATCGCCTCAACAAATTGTTTGATGCTTGTGACATATCGCAAGAAGATTTTATGTTTGTGATATGTTGCACCCTTAGGAATTTTCCTCCGGTGTGATGTCCATCTTTCTTCCTCATCTATTTCCCACCTTCCTTTTCCTTTGTTGCATCAATGAAATCTTTGGGCTTGCGATGTATCCTTCCATGAAGTTTATCGTGTCCTTGAAAAGTTTGAGGGTGCAGTGTATTGCACCATAAAAAAATGTGTTGTGATACATCGCACCACGAGAAATTTTCCTCTCGTGTGCCACTTCTACATGTCCTCAGAGTCTTCGTGGTCCCCACCATATCGCATAAAAATAATTTATTTGCGATATGGGTTGTATCACATGAAAATTATTTTCATGCGATATGTTTATTTTGCTAAGTTTTCCCTTAGAACGGTTTCTAATCATTTTCTAAGGGGTCCCAAGGACAACATATTCCCTTGAGGCCCTATTTTGGCTTCTTCTAGGCATCAATAGAGACTCAAAGACTCAAATTTTGTGCTATACTACACAAATTATTTTTTATTTGATACAGACTATATCGCATGAAAAATAACTTCATGCAATACACTCAAAGATGCTAAATTTTCCCTAAAACTTATCTAGTGTTCTTTACCTAAGTGTTTCCCTAAAGCAAGATACCTTCCCCAAGCTCTTATTTGGCTTCAACAATGTCATGGAATATTCCCTAAGCCCTCAACTACATAATTTCCCAATCTTGGGGTTGGGGTGGGGGGGGAGAAACATTAGGTCACACTCATGTTTGCACTCAAGAAGACTGCCATACCACCAAGACTTAGGTCTAAATATTTGGCTTAGTTAGAATTTTCCCAAGTACTTCATTTATGAATCTAAGTTTTAAAGACTCACATCTTAGGAGAAAGGAGGAGTTAAGTTCTTGACCTAACCCATGCCCTTCCTCAAGATGAATATTATAGGTTCATAACTACTTAGAATGTCCTCCTAATAAGAAATTTATCCAATCTTATTGTCATAAGGTCATTCTTCCAGGTATAAACTTAATCCTACAACCATTTATTCCTTATATAGAGATAACACTAATATGGGCACATCATAGTAATAATTCCTTATTGGCATTTAACCACTTTAGGTCCCTAATAGAGAATGAGCTACCTATTTCCATAAAACTCTACTACAATGTTACCATTCCTACTTGTGATTATAAGCCTATAACTCAATGCAACATCATGCTTCCAACAATAAACTAATATAATTCATGCCACACTATTCAGAATTTAATTGCACAAGCATTGACACATATGTTATGAAGAGTGAAAGTATTTAAGTGTTGTAACTTGAATTCCTAAGGATGAGTACATCAAGAAGATAATTCAATACATATATTAAGCACACCAATATTAACCAGAGGCATGCTACAACATTGTCTAAGAATGGACTCCATGAAAGCATACATAGGAAACTCGATTTAATTCCTAAGGAAACAAACATAAATTTCATTACATATGTGCATACAAAATTCCCTACAAATTTACATGCACAATTGATCTTCTATACAATTCACCACAGTCAATAACTTCTCATATCCAAATACATGTGTAATTCATAAAATAAATAGACTATGTATAAACTTCAAAACAAGGCAAGAATACTTATTTGATTTGGAAGTTTCCCAATAAACTAACCAAGGGTGGGCACTTCTCCACCCAACCATAGGCTCATTTTCACTATCTCTCTCTACAACTGGTCACCTCTTAGCCAAACCATGATACCACCAAGGCAAACTTGGGTGACTCTCTATGAATTTTGGCAAATGGTAAACTCTCCATGGGTAAATCTCATAGGGAAGACTCCTCACTAGCTCCCATGACTCCCATGATTCTTAGTGACCCCTCTTGATGGCTTAGCATAGCACAAGAATGAGCTTCCCTTCATTGCTCCACAGTCCCTCAAGGAACTCCTTCTATAGTGCCTCTCACCTCCAAATCCACTGTCTCAAGTTCTAGTAAAACCAAAGGGCTCCCCACTAGTTTTCTCACTAGTTCAACTCAACATGGCTTAGCTTGAATCCAATTCTCTATTCACTTTCCTCTCTGCATGTAGAAGTCTATTTGCTACCCATTCATGTGCGTTGCCTCCCAAAATTTTGATTTTCCCTCTTTCCCATGTAACTAGGATCGTCCATGATTTCCCATGAACATACTCGGCCCATTCCTTTCATTTGATGTCGAGAGGACTCTCTCAACTACCATGCATGTTCAATAACTGTTGGGAGGGGACACTTCAACCAACCAAGATTTTCATTTAATGATCTGGGCTAG
Source organism: Picea engelmannii (assembly GCA_009831015.1). Lineage (NCBI taxonomy): Eukaryota > Viridiplantae > Streptophyta > Pinopsida > Pinales > Pinaceae > Picea > Picea engelmannii. Next base: position 8,148 of record ML810130.1, read on the forward strand.
ATGGACAGTGAGTAGGACATTCCCAAATTCAAATATCAACAAAATTGGTTTTGGTAAGAGTGGCATGGAACTGTTTATAAGGTAAACCCCCATAGGCCCCCTCACCATTCCTCGCTTGTGGTATCATGGTTTGTATAGGTGCTCATGCCTCAATCATTTTTTTGGATCTTTCATTAATTAAATAAAGTATACATACAAAGTTATGATTTGTCTAGTTCAACTTGTCATGGTAATGAAATATTCACGCTGAAACATAATAATGCTAAACATAATTAATTACAATTAATTAGGGGGTCAAAATGGGGACTTGACAACTCGTGCATGTACTAATGACAACAACCATCACATCTAATGCACAATTCATATATGCTCACAACCAAGTCAATAGTGAAATAAATCCCATAATGAATTAATCAATCATTTACACTAACATAATAACAAAAGTTCATTAGTCACAACAATTTAAAATGAATGAAAAATTCACCTAGATTATCATAATTGAGTTAAGCATTTAATACAAAAGAGAAGGGAATACGTCATGCACTAAGGTTACGTGATTAAAACCCAAAAACACTCTCAACTACTCTTAAACATCCTTCCTTCCTAACTTATTTTCATCTTCCAGATCCTATCCTTCCTCTTTTGGAATGTAATGGAGCATCAACTATATTAACCTAACTCTAGATAGAACCCATAAGTGAAAGTGTCAACTATCTTGACCAAGCTTCCCCAATAGGCAACTGACAATCGCCATCACATGTCTAAGGGAGCATGGCTTAACACAGTTCTCCCATGACTCTAGCTTTCAAAGGATAAATGGTGAGAAATGCCTCCAACCCTCTTGATAGAACTAGGATCAACACCCTATCATGGACCATACCATGGTGTTGTGTTATAAGATCTTTATCATCGAATATTTATTTTCGGTAGTTGTTCCACTTGAAAAACCTGCACTTGCTCACATATTATAGAAATGCATTTGAACCAATATAAAATAACATAATGATGCTTCCTATCATACCATTTCTCATTTGATGTCCATGACATTGACCACTTAATACCACACTTCTCTCGCTATCACATAGCCCATTCAACATGTAAGTTAATTTACAACACAAGATCATGCATAACCATAAACTATTGACATGTGACTGCCACGTTACTCATTGATGAACTATGTAAATCAACTAGTTCATCCTACACATGGTACTAATTGCTTTTAAAACATATCCTTAAACCTGGTGTCCACATACCAAAATCCTTAGCATGCTAGAGGTAAATCACATAACATCCATCATTAGTAACATAATAATAATTATTCATAGTATTCACATATACGTAGGTCCACATGTCCATATACTTAGTTGCCAATCTTTAATAGTGTTCCACATATAATAAGTAATGAAAATAAAATTAGGCCTTAATGTAATTTAGTCACCCAGGTCAAAAAGGGGCATTACAACATTGGCCTTAGCATAGACGTCATTATTTTATTTCTTTATTGTCCTAACCTTTAATATTTTTGTGGCGACTCAATATCATAATTTTTTTTATTAAAACTAAAACCAGGGTAATTATATTAATAAGGGGGGGTTATATCAGAGCTATACGACACTATTACATCCAACGAAAGTCTTCCAAAGATAAACAAGCAAAGAAGATCCAAAAAAAATACAAAGCTTAAATGTGTCTACTAACAAAATTTCTCACTATCTACTGCTACTATAGATCCTATAGAAACTACCTAATATGCAAATAACTTTGTAAAACATAATCTATTCAAAATATGTGGTAGTTGTTGGCTTCTTCTGGTCCTTGATTAGGTGGCATTGGTTCATGTTCACTAATCTCCATGGCTTCAAAAATTTGTTGGACTATATCCTCTTCTCTAAGTTCTCCTTGTTTAGAATTGACTAATACCATTTTATTCGAGGCCCCATAATAAGCATCCTTACTCAAATGAACAATCGAGTTTCTTAACATAACATACTCAACCTCAAGATTGACAATATGTTATTTTAATTGGGCCACAATACCCATAATAGAAGCAACCCGAGAGACTACATGTTGCTCATTAGCGTTTGCATTAGTTGTAACAAAATAGATGGAGGGTTTGTTACCTTGTATCATTTCCTCATGTGATTGTAAAATACTTCTCATTTATTGTTGCTATCGATACTCCATTTTTCCAATGGTAAAATAAAGAGAGTTTTAACGAGTGAAAGACTGAAAACAACTACGAGGATAGAGGGGTAACTGGAAAACCAAATAATCCTTTAAAGGAACGATAACCATCATAGGGAAACAAGATAAAAAAAAAAAAAACCACAATAGACTATACATAGACTAAGAAACAAAGAACCACATGTAAATTATTCTAGTAATGTCCTAGTGTTCCACAAAGGAGAAGAAACCTAACCCCAAAGAACCTCAACATCAAAAGACATAAAGCATCATACACCCATAGCTTGCATAAATTCAGGTCCATAAACCTCAAACAGAGCAATGGAGAAGTTTAGAGTCACCAATTGATAGCAATGCCTCACCTAGAAAGAGTTGTGGAGTAGTCTTGTCGTCTAGCATCAAGGAGGAGGAGAACCTTGCATGCCCTTTTGAAACTCTTGCAACATTTCACCATTATCCCACCTCCACTAGGATATAAATCCAAAGTCAATTCAATAACAACCTTCCACACCAAACTAAACATGTGTGAGGAGAATGTGAGTCTGATCATGTTTATGGATGAGCTTGGGAACAAGAGTTGCCTCGTGAATGACATATTTCTCGTTAAATAAGAAGTACTTTCCAATTGATGGATGGAGATTAATTAAGGTATGGATTGATATACTATTGAGCAATTAACCCTTAGAACCCCAATTTTTAGCCTTGTGGCTTGATTTGCAAGTATTTCAACTTTATAATTATTCTCCCTTAGAACCTGGAAGATTTTTTTTTGTGAAACCTTGATACCTCTTGAGAGATCCTAGCCAAGATCAATGTTATTTTGTGGTTGGCAGGGTCAGTGGTTTTATGCATTGATTGTATGAGTACACTAGAATCTCCTACCACAATGATAGATGTTTTATGACTATCTAAAGCTAGCCTAAAACCTTGCAACAATGCATAGGCCTTTATCTGATTATTAGTAGAAATTCAAAGACCTTAAGCATAGGATAATTATTCTTTTCCTTTGAAATAAAAAAAAAATCAATCCCCACACTTGCTACCCCTTCAATATCATAGACATTCACTTAAAAGAAAGCCAATTTGTATATTCTAATCTTTCCAATGCACAAACATTTCTCACCTCTAAACGTTATGTTCCATTCCCCTTTGCACATTTCAAAGCCCTCCTTTCTAGCACATTGTGGTTATCGACAAACCAATTCGTAAGTACACGAGAGTGAGTGTTATGGCCTCTACTTTAACACAAATGAGCTCTTTTTTAACACACATCTAAATTACAGTTTACTCTATATCATCTATTTTTCTCTTATTAGTCCCCGCCTAGGCTAGGGACTATAGATTTCACTTGGCGGTCAACGATAGTTGAATGGCTATTACTTGGTCCATTTTTTTAGTACAATACTTGGTGCATTTTGGTAACTTTAAAAAAAAAATCCCAATGTTTGAAAAAACTATTTATAATTTTAATTATTTTTAAAACATAAATATTTTTTATATTTTGTTATTTCATAACATTGATTTTGTGATTGGACTAGGGGTTTTGATGGGACTTTTTTAGCCTTGGTATGTTTGGGTTTTTTCCATTATTTTTCTGAAATAATAAATAATTTAAAATTATAAATTTATAAAAAAATTGTGTAGGTGGTTGTTGTTGTAGTCGATGTATTGACTGCAGTGCTCTACTTGCTGCATTCTATGTATTACTTGCTGCCATCCTCCCCCTCCACGTTTCCTGCATGCATTTTCCACCTGATAAGATATATGTGTAACCTGATGCTTCCACCTGGTAAGAGATCTGTGTACCAATCAGGGTCTATATATCAATTTTCGTTTCCTTTACCCTCCAAGAGCTCCACCATCAGCACATCATCTCCCCACTATCCAGAATGAAAATAACATTGCCTAGATTCAGGTTTCTGGCACTCTTTAATTATAGTAGGAGTTTCCTTCATTTCTTTAGTTCCTACTGCTCAATTTTCTACAAAACAGAGCTTTCTATAAAACATCTTTGGTTCCTACTGCTCAATTTTCTATAAAATAGAGGGTAGCGTAGGGTAAGTAGTGGAAAAATACACTTTTTTATTTACATAAATTCACAGTGCAGAGAGCCATATATATACTTGGAGCTACATAGACTTTTTCCCTTCATCTTATAGTCTTTCTAGGTGATGGAGCTCTATGATCATGCGACCACACTTTGATCATTTAACAGCCACTAGACACTCTCTTTGGTGCTTCTTAGTCCCTGGTGAACCTACCACACTTGGATCATGTGAAATCCACTAGACACTATCTTTGGTGCTTCTTAGTCCCTGGTGGGCCGATTCATCTACGACGTCGGTGCTTTTGGAGGTCTACTCATGTATAACAGTAACATTACATGATTTCTCTGCAACTGGTTCTGCATAACAATAACACCACAGGATTTCTCTGCAACTGGTTCTGCATAACAATAACACCACATGATTTCTCTGCAATTGGTTCTGCTACTAGACCACCTCGAAGTGTCTCTAGACTTATAACTAGTTCTTTTTTGTTTCAGTTATATTATTATTTTTTTCCACTAAATATAAAGCTATCAAATAAGATTTGTTCTTTGGGAACTAAAGCTTGTGCACATTGTGTTTCTGAATGGACTATATGCTATTTGCATTAGAAAAATATTGCATCCATTAGAAGTAAATAAAGCACTGAAGCTTGTGAACATTGTGTTTTCTAATGGACTATATGCTATTTGCATTAGAAAAAATTTGCATCCATTAGAAGTAAATAAACAGGTTCATTGTCACATGACATGGATCAAGACATCTAAAAGTTCCATTCTTGCAAGTGATCTTAGTGAACTATGTCACAGAACCTTTGATCTCATAGAGGGAGAGTCAAAGTGATTTGGGTGGGAATTAATAATCCAAGATAAAAGTTAGAAGCAAGAGCAACCAAGGTGGGAATGACAGGAGCAAGGCCCACATAAACAAGGGTAAAGGCACCTAAGGAGGCAGGTCACGGTGCTTTGGTCTCTACTATAATCCCCATCCTTGCCTATGAAAAACGCCTTCCCCAGCTCCTAATTCCCCAAATGAAAATAGCTTTCCCGATATGACAGTGGATTTCCCTCGGGTGTGTTGTTTTCTTTTCCCCGTATGTTGCACCTTCTCCCCTATGTTTCCGAAAGTCTATCTCTTCCACCCCAAAGTCTATTCGCCTAAAGTGCAACACATAACTCCCAAAGCAATTGTAACAATAGAGCAATCCAATTTACCATATGACTCTCTACTAAATGAAACATGTTCGTACTGAAATAAATTTTAAATAAAACATGTCTGTATTGAAATAAATTTCAACATTAAAGTATGAACTTTTCCTTTACCCAGGATTTATTCCAAAAATTTCTAAGCTTGCCTAATTGAGTTTTAATGGTGCAGAACAATATTATTAGCATAAAAATGTTAGTGTAGGAGAATCGTTTAAAAAATCATGCAACAATCATCTTTTGTCTTGACTTATGGAGTGCAATTACTACTGAAATGGGTCTGCAATTTTACTAGAGTTTGATATATTTGAAGAGGCCACATGAATTTTCATTTACTTACCATATTTGAACTATTAGAATGCTCAGAATATGAGGCACTTTGCAGCCGCATTATGTTTGTTTGTTGACTGTGAAGAAGGCAACACCAACCTTACAAATATTGAAAGTGCGTGTTAGTATGGCCGGTGTATTGATCTACTTTTTTCAAGGTTCGTAGTTTTGTATGAAACCTTGTGAATGCTATTGGAACGCACTGGGAGGTTGCAGCAACACGTTGAAGTTTGAAGGGTGGAGTATCGGTGGAGGAGGGGACCTTCTAGATCAGAAGATTCAGTGCAGTAATTAATAGGAGTAAAATTCTATACCTATTCAGCAACATACAATAGAAAAGTAGGAGGTTACATTATGCAAAGAAGGGAAAGTTGGCTTGCTTGCCGGCTAGATTCAGTGCAATAATTATTAGGAGTAAAATTCTATACCTATTCAACAACATACAATAGAAAAATAAAAGATTACATTATGCTCAGACGGGAAAGTTGGCTTGCTTGCCAGATTCCTTGCTGGAAGGGGAATGCAGATGCTATATGACTCGGGCTATGTCAGGATAACACTACTATGATGGATACACTTAATCAAGTTCATAATTTATAATTATGACTCTGCTATTGATAATAAGCTTACTTAATTGATTTTTTAGTTACAAGACTAAAAAATAAAAAATTAAACATCATCTACAAAAAATTTAAGAATAAATTATAAAAAAAAATTTAAATATATTTGTCTTTTGTATCTTATAATTGTAATATATTTTATATATATATATTTGTCTTTTGTATCTTATAATTGTAATATATCAAAATAATTAAAAACCATTAAAAACCACTAACTCCAATAATACTAGCTATGTCTAATTTATAACCATAATTAAAATAAATACCTAATTTACAACCATCTAACATTTATTATATATATGTCTATCAAAATAAATAAATAAATGCTCAGTTTACAATAGTCAAACCATCATAACCACACATGCTCAAGCTATGTCATAATAACACTACTACTATGGATACACTTAATCAAGTTCATAATTTATAATTATGACTATGTTATTGATAAAAAGTTCACTTAATTGATTTTTTAGTTACAAAACTAAAACAAATAAAAAATTAAATATCATTTACAAAAATTTTAAGAATAAATTATATATATATATATATAGTATCTTATCATTTATAATTGTAATATATCAAAATAATTAAAAACCATTAAGTCTAGTAATACTAGCTATGTCTAGTTTATAACCATAATTAAAAAAAAAATATCAAGTTTACAACCATCTAACATTTATTATATATGTGTTTATTAAAATAAATAAATACCCAATTCCTACACCTCGGGGACGTATAAACAAATAATATTAGAAAGCCATCTAAAGTTTTTTTACATTGCTATGTAACATCAAAGTTTTAGGTAGATGCAAACTTCACATGATGGATATCGCTTATTGTTAGTATATATATTAAATCTGCCACCAATTTGAACCTCAAACGATTTCTTCCAATTTCCTTAGATACCTTCGCACTTACATGAAGTACGTTGTGGAACAGTGGTGATCTTGAGCGAGTAATTTTGTAAAATTTAGAAGAAGAAAATTTTAAACACTGCTTTGACAATGCAAATGGAGAACGTTGCATTCGGAAATAGTCTGGAAAATTTCGGTGTGATCTACACTTTCTAAACTCCATGAAACCCATTGAGTTTTAACTTGGCTTGGCTTGGGAAAAGGGTCAATTATATATTTCTCCCCAATTTTCTTGTTAAAAGTTTTGACTCAATTTACAACTAATTAAATTATTAAAATCAAAATTCAAAAAAACTTTTCATTTATAAATTATTAAATTCAAAATTCAAAATTAATTAAATTATTAAATTCAAAATTCAAAAAAACTTTCAATGATAGAACTATGTTTATAGAAGTTAAAAGTTTTGAACCAATTTACAACTAATTAAATTATTAAATTAAAAATCAAGTTTACCTTTCCTTTTATTGGCATTTGGCGTAGTCGTTGAAAATCAATAACTGACAGTGACACTCTACTTTCACATACATTGCAGTCGATGTCTGCAAAGCTTCTTTGCACTGCAGTCCAAGCAAGGGTGTCCAAGGCTAAGACCTGCCACTGAAAGCCACCTCCTCACCTCACCTGGCCATCGCCTCACTGCCCCAGCCTACCTACATCCACTTTCATAAGTACGTCCACTTTCATAAGTTTTTCATCTTTTCTTTCGATCAAAGATGGAGAGTTGCATTGGAGTTTGCAAAATACTTAAATATATAGTTTGATAGTTTACCTAGATTTTTACAATTTCTCTGACAACCAACAACAAATACAAGTTTCTTTTCAAGCACACTTGAACCCAACAAAAACTTTTCTCCTAGGATCTACTGTTTTTAAAAATGGTGCTACCGGTAGCACCCCCTTCCATTTTTAGGTGTTTTTTTGATATTTTAAATTTTCAGATACATAATGTTTCCACTTTTTTTTTAAACGCTTGTTTTTTCATTTATTTTCAACTTTTTTTTATTTTTTATTTTTTATTTTTTTATCGACATTGTTTTTAGTCATTTTTCCATGCTTCTTTTAATCTTAAAATATTTTTTACCATTTACATCTTTGAAAATACAATTTTCCTCTCCTTAATTAATTTATGGTTCCATATTTTTTTAAATATAGTGGAAAATATAATTTTTAACATATTTTTACCTTTACTTTATTTTAATATAACTTTTTGTTTAATTAATTTTTTTTATTGCTTATTTACTTCATAAATAAATGTAGTTTTTCATTAATAAAAAAACTCTTATAAAACCATTCCTAAACATAGGATGATATTTTTTATTGCTTATTTACTTCATAAATTAATGTAGTAAAGTGCATAACATGAAATATATATATATATATATATATATATATATATATATATATATATATATATATATATATATATATATAACTCTATGAAATATTAAATCTTTTAAATATTAAATGAAATATATTTCATGGTAATATATTTGAAAGATTTAATTATTAATAATAATTTTACATTAGATGTTTTTTACCAAATTGAAAAAAATGTATGCGTGCGTTGTAACTCTGTAGCTCTGTTGCTAGGGTTGTCGCAGCAATGGAGGAGTAGGGCTCACCTAGGGCCTCCACTCCTCCCCAACCTCCTCCGCCCCCATCAAACGACGCTGCCTTATGCTCGTTGATCAACTCTTTGCCCAAGAAGAAGAAGGGGGAAAGCTCAAAGTTCGTCAAAAGAGTGAAAGAAATGTCGGAGGTGTCCCTCCCACCAGACGTTCCCATACAGGTTGCCTTGTCATTAATTGAGCACGCACTTGTGGGGCAATTCATCGGCTTGTGGTCGTCCCCCAAAGCCACTAAAACCTGGGTTATAAAAAATTGGAAGTTGTTGATTAAACAGAATGTCACCTCTCATTTCCTGGGTAGAGGCTATTTTCTCTTTGAATTCACCTCCAGAGACGACAAGGACTTGATCTTCAGGAATGGCCCATATTTTATGGGACCTCAAGGATTGTATCTGAATAAGTGGACCTCGGACTTCGATCTAGAAGAGGACGTCCCCTCAGCAGTTCCAGTGTGGGTCAGAATGCCTAATCTCCCAATACACTGCTGGAATTGGGACTCATTGAAACATATAGGAGATGCGCTGGGCAAATTTATTAACAGGGAAAATAATAAAGACCAATATGATTGTGCCCGAATATGTGTGGAGGTGGATCTTGAAGTAGGGCTTCCAGAAGCTATCAAAATCAAGGTTGGAAGTTGGTCTCATATACAGAAACTGGATTATGAACAACTTTCGTTCAAATGCCGGGGGTGTCAAGAATACGATCACTTCGCCAGAAATTGCCCAAAAAATAGTCAGGAAGATAAGGAAAAAGAGGAAGGATGGAAGTAGGTCAAGAGATCCAAAGCTAACCTAAAGATCTCAAACACGACAGGGCACGAAAAGAGTAAAGGAAATTAGGCCAAACGTAACAGTGCGCCCAGAAAAATCTCCAGCCAAAAGATTCAGAGAACAAGTTCGAAACCCTTGGCCTGGCTTCTCAAGAATTTCCTGAAGGGGATCCGTCTCAGAAGGAGCAGATGGAGACTGCAAGAACTCAATATAAGGAGGATGTTAAGGATACAATGATAAAGGAAACAAGGCATGGGGAAAGAGAATCAGAAAGATCCAAAGACAAGTGCACAGCCAGCGATGTAGGAAGCCAAGGCTCGGAAGAATTTGAAGAGGAAGGAGAGATAGGAGACTCTCTTTCCACGATCTAAAGATCGGCAAGGGGAAGGATGTCATCCAGGGAGAAGAGAGAGAAAGAAACATACAAAAATAAAGCACAGGGAAGCCAGCCAACCTTGGAAAAATTTTTGGCCAAAACCCCAAAGATAGCAAGAAATCAGGGACAGGGCTCAAAGGGAGGCCCTCACTCTCACAAAAATAAATAATGAAAGTGATCTCCTGGAACTGCAAAGGTTTGGGGAGCAAGATGAAAGAAGAAGCCATGAAGGCCCTAATCAAGACAGAAAACCCAGACATAATGCTAGTCCAGGAGACAAAACTGGAGGAAAACCTCTTCCTCCAAAACAACAAAAGATACTGGAAAAAAGGCGGGATAAATGTTATCTCAGCCAGAGGAGCCTTGGGAGGTCTTGGCACTCTTTGGAATGATTCCAAATACATTATGGTAGCTGGAAAAAAAAATGTACACTGTCTGTTCACAAAATTTCAACACCAAGACTCGAATGAGGTTTTCAGCCTTTTCAACATTTATGTGCCAGTAAATGCAGGGGAAAAGAGATTATGTTGGGACTCTCTTAGAGACCTAGCAGACGAGGGGGTCCTGGAAAACATTATAATCACAGGGGACCTTAACAACTCCCTTAGTCAGGGCGAAAAGCGTGGGGGTTGCATTGTAAGAGATCTGGCTCGAGAGTGGGTGGAGGATCTCATCCACGACTGGGATCTGCTCGACGTCAAGCCTTGTCGAGGTAAGTACACTTGGTCAAATAAACGGGTAGGCCCTGGGCATATCGCTACCAAGTTAGATAGGTTTCTACTCCAAAGTTCCTACCTTCTTCTTGGTATTGACGTGAAAATGAAGATTCTTTCTAATAGAACTTCGGATCATAAGCCCATAATGTTGATTCTCTCACTGCAAAGGAATTTAGGCCCTATCCCCTTTCGATTTAGTCCTCTCTGGATAAGTCAAAAGGATTTTTTAAAGAAGGTTGAAGAAATATGGAAGATGTCGATCACGGGATCCCCATTCTTTGTATGGGAGGAAAAGTTAAGAAGAGTGAAGTCAACCTTGAAAAGTTGGGCTAAAACCATTCCTAGTCCTGCGGATGAAAGAAAACAAATCCAAGCAGATCTTGAGATTCATAAGGACATTATGGAAGAGACTGAAATTTTGAGCGATAGTCTAAAAAGGGAGGAAGAGTTGCAACAAAAGTTTCAGAATGCTTGCAGGCAGGAGGAGGAATATTGGAGGCAAAAATCCAGAAGCCTTTGGTTGAAATCTGGAGACAGAAACACTTCCTATTTCCATAAGCAATCCCAAGCAAGGAGAGGTTACAACTCCATTTCAGAAATTAAGGATGGCACTCAAACCAATGGCGATTTTCCAAGCATAAAAAAGGTTGCCTTCAATCATTTCAAAAATCTCTTTGATGAAGTAGAGGTGCAGGGACGCAGTGACAAGCTTCTAAATGAGATACCACCTAAAATCACAGTTAGAATGAATCAGAAGCTAGAGGCTAAGGTCACTAGGAAAGAAATAAAGGACGCCTTGTTTGCCATGAGTCCTGATAAAGCCCCAGGCCCAGATGGGTTCACAGCAAATTTCATCCAATCTTGCTGGCAGATTGTGAAACAAGACTTACACAAAATGATTCTAAAATCCCAAGACTGTAAGAAAATTGGGGGCAACACGAATTCCACGTTCCTTGCCCTCATTCCGAAAGAAAAAGGTGCAAATTCCTTCAACAGGTTCTGTCCCATTTCTTTGTGTAACATTGGATACAAGATCATATCCAAGGTGATTGCCAGTAGATTGAAAAGGCTTCTTACAGACCTCATACCGGAGAACCAAGGGGGCTTTGTCCAAGGAAGGCAAATCATGGATAACATAATCTTAGTCCAAGAGGCGCTTCACTCAAGTCTGAAGAGAAGAGAAAAAGGTATAATCGTTAAACTCAACTTTGCAAATGCGTTTGACAGGGTCATGCACTCTTTTCTGTTTGAAGTTTTGCAAAAATTTGGTTTTGGGACTAGCTTCATTAATTGGATCAAAGCATGCATTTCTGAGCCTTGGATCGCTCCGCCGGTGAATGGGAGAGCAACAGAATTCTTTAAAGCCACGCGAGCTCTAAGGCAAGGATGTCCGCCTTCCCCCTTGCTCTTTGTTCTTCAAGCCTCTGCCTTAAGCTTCACCCTGGAAAAAAGCAGAATTGATCAGGATATATTAGGCCTCCAAATAGAGAGAGGAGTAAAATAAATCAATCATGCTTTATTCGCAAACGATTCCCTCCTCCTTGGGGCAGATTCTGTTCATATTGCCAGTCAGTTCAAATTGGTGGTGGATGAGTTCTGCGAGGCCTCGGGCAGCAGACTAAATTCAGAAAAATGCCATTTCTATGGCTGAAACGTGACGCAAATCGAACTTAATGCCATTGCCAGATGTTGGGGATTTGGCAGTTCCATGCATTGGACGTCTTTTAAGTACCTTAGGCTGCCTATTTTTCAGAAAAAACCTACAAGTAAGGATTGGACCCCCATCATTGACAAATTTAAAAATAAATTGCAGGCCTGGGGATTTTCCTGGTTGAATATCGCAGGGAAGACAGTGCTCATTAAATCGGTTTTAAATAGCCTCCCAATCCATCAAGCCTCCCTTATGCTAGCTCCCCTTGGAACGCTCAGGAAGATGGAAGGTTTTGTAAGAAGTTTCTTCTGGAAAGGTGGTAAACAAAACAGAAATAGATTGCCTCTTGTCAATTGGGACAAAGTCACCAAGCCATTATTAGAGGGAGGCCTGAATTTCAAAGACCTGAGAATGCACAACTTAGCGTTGGGTGCCAAAATTCTCTAGAGGCAGGTTGCTCCTAAGGCTGGTTGGGCGCAGCGTGCACTCTGGAAGAAATACTTTACAGGTCTAAGAAAACGCTGCCTAGACAGACTGTCAAAGTCACTAATGGATCACAAATCCACAAATTGTGCATGCAAGCCCAATCGCTCATTCAAGACAACTTATACTGGATTCCGAGGAATGGGAAAATTATAAGGCTTTGGAAGGATCGAATAATGAACGAGGCTCCCCTTGCGAACGTCCATGAGCTTCAAGACTTGTGTCTATGGATGAAGAATGCAGGCCTAGTTTCTCTGTGGGATATCTCAATTTGGAAAGAAAACATCTGGCTGGAGTGGAGGAAGCCGAACTTGCCGAGCAATTTGAAAAACGCATGGATGGAATTACGTGCCAAGCTTAAAGGGAAGGCTCCAACGCATGAAAAGAAGAATGATCAAAGAAGTTGGGGGCCGCTCTCTGGTGTTTACTCTGTGGCACACGGTTACAAATTGTTACGAGCAATTCCCTATGCTCCCCCTTGCCAAGCACTATGGAAAGGTCTCTGGAAATAAAAATGCATCCCCAAAATTGATTTGTTTAATTGGCTCCTTTGTCACAATCGCATGCTTACAGCAGACAACCTAGTGAAGAAAGGCTTCCACGACCCCTCCAGATGCTCTCTGTGTTTGGGAAATGAAGAAAATGCCAACCATATTATGTTGGAATGCAGCTATGCTTTAGAAGTTTGGGGCGAAGTGTTGACCCACTACAAAGTGAACACAACGCTTCCACCAACTATTGACGAATTACACACCAATTGGTTGCATCGCTATCCCAGACAGCTCCCAAAAAACATTTGGTTCAAGGCCGCGTGGTTGGTTCTACCAAAGTTGACCTGTTGGCAAATCTGGTTGGAGCGAAATAGTAGGATCTTCCAAGGAAAAACGCACAATGTAAAAGCCATCATGACTAAGATAATAGCCTCCCTCAAAGAATTCATGAATGAGCATATGTGGAGCTTCACAGATAAAAATCTCTCCTCTCATGAGGTGGAGTGGGGAAGATCGTTGGGATTGAAATATTCCAATGCAGATATCCAAGTGGATAAGAAAAAATACTGGCAAATCAGAATGATAGAAGATAGCTTCAAAAATTGGAACAAGGGAATGGATTGCTACTCTTTGTCCTTCGATGGGGCGGCAAAAGGAAATCCGGGGAATGCAGGTGCAGGTGGAGTCATCAAGAACAAGCAAGGACAAATTGAGCACAGGTATGCGTGGGGCCTAGGCCAAGACACTAACACCCAAGCAGAGGTGATGGCATTGCTTCAAGGCCTCAAGATTTTGCAAAAGACGTGCATCAAGGAAGCAAAGATCATTGGCAATTCTCAGACTCTCATAAAAATGCTAGTGGAAAACTCAAAACCGAAGGATCTTCGGCTTTCTAGATTGATGGCGAGAATTAGAAAGACTGTCAACTCCTTTCAAAAGATTAGCTTCTTCCATGTTCTGAGGGGAAACAACAAAGAGGCGGACGCGGAAGAAAATAGAGCTGCTCTTCTTCCTACGGGCACTCTAGTATGGAACGAGAAGGAAAACTGGGATCCAATTCCTTAGATGTGTTCTTATGTTTTTTTGCCTTTTGTTGAAGCAGTTTGTATGCGTCTTTAAGTTAGGGGAATTCGTGCCGCTAAAGGGATTTCTGAATTTCAAGAATCTTTATTATGTAAGAATTAGAGACGAGGGTATCATGACTATAGAGGAACATTGGGAGCTATCCTGACAAATTGGAAAGATTGTAAATTGGCATTTATGCCGAAAATTTTAATACCAAAACATAATCGTTCCTGTTAAAAATATATATATATATATATATATATTTGAAAGATTTTTGTTTAAGATTTAATATTTCATAGAGTTATACAATGTCATACATTTCCCATGTTAAATCTTTAAAATATTTCATGACTAGTTTTATATATATATATTGATTTTTTTTATTCATTTGTAATTAAATTTTCTTAGTTTTAATATTTTGTTAATATTTTTTTATTTCAGAGTTTTTTTTAATATTTTTTTGAATTTTGACATGATTTTAGTATTTTTTTTGTGTGTGTTTTTGTCATATTTTTTTTAGGTCTTAATGGATTTTTTACTATTTTTTTTCAAAAATAAATATATATATATATTTTAAAAATTATTGTTTTCCGGGGAAAATTTTAATTTTTTTTCATTCTTTTTAGTTTTTGTTTTTACCCACCTTTTTTTTAATGTTTTTTTTTTCCCCAAATTTGAGTTTTGAATATATATTTTTAAATGTATTGTTTTCATGACATTATGTATTATGTTATGTTTGGAATCATAAACTAAGATTTTAAAAGTAAGCATTGAAGGGTTGATTTAATGATTTTGTTCCCAGTAACTATGATTTCGATTACCACTTTAAAAAAAATGTCATTTCAATTTGATGGTTGATTTTGAGGTTTTGGTTTTAATGGTACTGATTGCTCAAAATACAATTTCAAAATATCTATAAATTTAACGTTTTGAAAAAAAATTAAAAAATATGTAACATCTTTTCTTTTTTTTAGGTGTCGATTTGAGGGGTTTTTTGAGCTATTGTCTGAGTTTTGAAGGACGTGTTTGAAAAATGTTGTAATTTTGACCCCATTTAAAAAAATGGTGCTATCGGTAGCACTACTTTTTTATTTGGGGTTTGATTTTGACGTTTTTTATGCAAAAATATGGGTTTTGGGGGCTAGAGTTCTCGTTTTGAGGTCATAGTTCTCATTGAGTTGGTAACTATGTTGAATTTGCTACCAATGTTGACGACGTCCCTTCTCCAGCCAGGGGTCGAATGTCCTTCAACTGACACCAGTGGAGGCAAACTCCCAGCTCACGGGGATCTCAATAATACGTTGAAGAATCCAGCAGGAGTAATTTTGGCTTGCTTGGTCTAGAGATAATTTGCAGGGTGAGCACCGAAGCCGTCATCTTCACCATTTCAACTTGTAGGATGGTGAAAAGTAGTCATCTTCACCATTTCAAGTTGTAGGATGGTGATTAGCCTAAGCAAATGCCCAGTCAAACACAAGTCTCTATTACCCTTGCTAAAATAGATTACATCTGTTTTTTTTATACAAAGCTTCATATCAAATTCTTATGCGCTAAATCCTCTGAAAAAACAGTCATTAGTATTTGTTGTTTGGATTAACTTCTACCAACCACATTTAAAATTAAAGCTTCCATCAACCACCAGTTATTGTTCATCCACTGACATATCCACTGACACTCGCATGGCTCCAAGAATTTTCTGTATCTTTGGGATCCTTCCAAAGACCTCTATAAATAAGAGGCGATTGTAAGACCTCTGCCCACTTCATCGTGGTATCAAAGTTGTAAGGTTGAGGGTTGTAACAGTCCCGTGAGAAAAGAAGCAAGTCACCCAACGTGAAGATCGGCTTGTATTTTGTGTGAAGGTGCTCCAAGTTGGAAGAGTGGCCAAGTCTGGAAACATCAATATCTATTGAGGCGGCAAAATCAGGATGTGTAGCCAAACGGGCCTGCCCATGGCTTTGTGTTGGCAATTGTGACTGACAACAACAAAAGTCTAAGTTGTGGGAGGATATTGTTGTATCTCTCCACCAAGAGAGAGTTGTCGGTGAAGCTTAGTGATCCAAAGATAAGAAGGACACTACATATTAAAATCAAAGTCCCCCTCCAGATTCAGAAGTTTGATCGGGAAGCTACACCAGGAAAGAAGAAACATTGGCGTGGTTACTTCTCATGCATTCGCCAATAGAGAAGGGAATGAGAGAGCATTTATGGTGATAATTTTAGAAGCAGAGCGCAGTCCCACAAGCTGCCACTGGTGCCCAGTCGTCACTGAGAGGGCCTAGTTGCCCAGTCGTTGCTGAGAGAGGAGTCGCCTCTAAGGAGCCACGAGAGGAGGTGTAATTTAGAACTGGATCACGAAGACCCTAGTCTAGTCTCGTTGCTCATTAATCATGCTTGCTAGAGGTGAGAGGACATGACTGTGGTGAATATTTGCAGCGAAAATATGGTTGGGCCAAGGAAATGGAGCCATGAAGTTCTTTGTAAACTGGTGACAATTTCTGGTTGTCTCTATGTTACTATAATCTTTTGACTATTTTGTTGGATTTTTTTTACTGAAAGGATTGTCATCGGGGCTTGATATTTTTAAGAATGGCATTAGGCATGTATCAACAACTTATGATTCCGACATTTTCTGGGAAAAATTATGATAATTGGGCATTTAGAATGAAATTAACATTTGATTCATATGAGCTATCAGATATAGTAATGATTGGTTATACTGAACCACAAGATGAGTATGTTTTGAGTGTTGATGAAAAGCAAAAGCTTGATGAAAATAGGAAAAAGAATAAAAGGGCTTTGCAGATAATTGGACAAGCGTTGGACGATTCATTTGTTGGAAGGATTAAACCATCCACTACAACCAAGCAAGCTTGGGACATTCTAGAGACAGCATATCAAGGCACTAGTAAGGTAAAAATTGCCAAACTCCAAGCACTTAGAAGAGATTTTGAAAACTTGCAAATAAAAGATTCGGATTCAATAGATCAATTTGCATATCTTGTTACGGATTTGGTTAATCAAATAAGATAGAATGGTGATGAGCTAGCAGATCAAAAGGTTGTAGAAAAGGTTTTAAGAAGTTTGCCTAGAAAATTTGATGCAATTTTTGTGGTAATTGAAGAATCTAAATATTTGACTACATATTCGATGTATGAGTTGGTTGGCTCCTTGAAAAATTATGAAGACATGTTGAACAAAAATGACAATACCTCATTGGAGCATGCATTCAAAACACAAATGACATTTGGCAGAGGCAAAGTAAGAGGAAATCCAGGATTCAGAGGAAGAGGAAGAGGAAGAAATAATTTTCAAAGAGAAAAAGAAATAATCCAGATCCAGGAGGAAGGAGAAATCAAAATAACAATCAGTTATCACAAAGGTATGAAAAATCAAAGATTCAATGTTATTACTGCAAGAAGTATGGTCATTTTGCAAATGAATGCCAAAAGAAACAAGCAGCTATGAGAAAGAAGAATGCAAATTTCTTTGAGAGTAGTTCTGAGACATTGTTTATTACATGTCATGTCGCTAAAGAAAATGCAAGTAACATCTAGTTTCTTGATAGTGGTTGTAGTAATCATATGACTGGAAATAAAGAGTTGTTTGAGAATTTGGATACATCAATTAAATCACAAATTAAATTGGGTAATGATAACATTGTAGAAGTCATGGGAAAATGTGCAATTACTGTAATAACAAAGATTGGAAAGAAAACTATTCTTGATGTTTATTTTGTACCTGGTTTGAAGCATAATCTCATAAGTGTGGGGCAACTTACTAAAAGGGTTATATATTTGCTTTTGAGAATAATGTATGCACTATATTTGATATTCCTCCTAGTAACATGGTGATTGCAAAGATTGAAATGACAAACAATAGAATGTTCCCACTTCGCATGAAAAGTGAAATGATGGAGAAAATTGGAGCAAGTTTCAAGGCATCAAGTCAAGATCAAGCATGGGTATGGCACTTGAGGTATGGGCATCTAAACTTCAAAGGATTGTGTTTGTTTCAAATAAAGGAAATGGTAAGAGGTTTACCACCTATTCAAGCACCAATAAGTTCATGTGAAAGTTGCATTTTGGCCAAGCAACATAGGAAAAGCTTTCCAAAAGAAATGCCATATAAAGCTTGGGAACCTTTAGAAATTGTGCATACAGATTTATGTTGTCCAATGCAAACACCATCATTAAGGGGGGGCATATATTATCTAACATTCATTGATGATTATAGTAGAAAAACATGGGTCTATTTCCTCAAACACAAATCTGAAACATTTGACAAGTTTAAGGAATTCAAGGCATTGGCTGAGAAATAGAGTGGTCTATCCATTAAGATATTGAGATCAGATAGAGGAGGAGAGTACAAGTCAAATGAGTTTTTGGAGTATTACAGGTATCATGGAATAAAGAAGCAGTTCACTACAAGTTATACACCTCAACAGAATGGTGTTGCAGAGCAGAAGAATCGTACAATAATGGAGATGTCAAGAAGCATGTTGAAAGACAAGAATCTATGTAATGAATATTGGGTTGAAGCAGTAGCTTGTGCAGTTTATATATTGAACTTGAGTCCAACAAAGATTGTGAGGGACATGATTCCTCAACAAGCATGGAGTGGTAAGCATCATAGTGTTTCTCATTTTAAAGTATTTGGTTGTATTGCATATGCACATGTGCCTAAAGAAACAAGGAGTAAATTGGATGATAAAAGTGAAAAATGCATTTTTATTGGTTATGATGAACAATCTAAGGCATATAAGTTGTTTAATCCTATAACCAAGAAATTCATTGTAAGTAGAGATGGTGTATTCAAAGAGGAAGAATCATGGGATGGAAATATAGACAAGACAATTGCAGGAACAACAACAATACAATATGAAGAACAAGAAGAAAAAGGTCAAGGAGAACAAGGAAAACAATCAAATGAGCAAGGAGGAATACCATCAATAATTCCACAAGAAGAAAACTCACAAAGGCAAGTTGAGCAAGGAGAATCATTAAGTCCACAAGTAAGTAATGACTCAAATCCTACACTTGAATCATTATGACCAAGATTAAGAGGCAAAAATACTAGAAGCTTGCAAGAAATATATGATCAAGGAGATATGATAGATTTGCAATCTAATTTTGCTTTATTTACCCAAGATGCTATATATTTTGAAGATGCAATTAAGGAAGAACACTGGATTAATGCAATGAATGATGAAATGGAATCTATCGAAAAAAAATGATACATGGGATCTAGTTGATATACCTAAGGAGAAGAATGCAAAGGTGTGAAATGGGTTTATAAAACTAAATATAAGGAAAATGGAGAAGTTGACAAATATACGGCAAGATTAGTAGCTAAAGGATTTGCACAAGAATATGGAGTTGATTACAATGAAACATTTGCACCAGTAGCAAGACTTGACACAATTATGATGGTACTAGCTATTGCAACTCAACAGAACTGGAAAGTTTATCAAATGGATGTCAAATTAGCCTTCTTGAATGGATATCCAGAAGAAGAAGTCTATGTGCAGCAACCACACGGATATGAAGTAAAAGGACAAGAAGACGAGGTTTACAGGTTGAAGAAGGCACTTTATGGATTGAAGCAAGCACCAAGAGCATAGTATAGTAGGATAGATTCATACATTATAAAAAATGAATTCATAAGAAGCACTAATGAGCCTACATTATACACCAAAGTCAATGAACAAGGTCAGATCTTGATTGTTTGCTTATATGTTGATGATTTGATCTATACAGGTAATCTCTCTATTGATATGTTTAAAACAACAATGAAGAAGGAATTTGAGATGACAGACTTGGGGTTAATGAAATATTTTCTTGGCATTGAAGTCACACAAAATGATAAGGGCATTTTCATTTGTTAAAATAAATATGCAAAAGATGTTTTAAAAAGGTTTAGAATGATAAATTGCAGTCAAGTTTCTACACCTGTGGCAATTGGCACAAAACTAAGTAGGGAACAAAATGAGATGGATTTTGATTCAACCATATTGAGAAAATTGGTTGGAAGTTTGATGTATCTCACATCAACTAGGCCAGATATAATGTATGGAGTCAGATTGATTTCTAGATTCATGGATACACCAAAGGATTCACATTGGCAAGCAGGAAAAAGATTATTAAGATACATTGCAAGAACTATGAATCATGGCATACTGTATCCTACTTCAAATAATTTGCAGCTGGTTGGATACACAGATAGTGATTTTGCAGGGAGTATTGATGACAAAAAGAGCACATCTGGATATGCATTTCATCTTGGAACATGAGTTGTGGCATGAGCATCAAAGAAACAACCAATAGTGACAATCTCATCAACAGAAGCAAAGTATGTAGCAGGTACATCAACAACATGTCAAACAGTTTGGATGCGAAGAATATTGAAGGATCTAATTCATAAGCAAGAGGAGCCTACTACAATCTATTGTGACAACAAGTCCACCATTGCACTATCAAAGAATCATGTTTTTCACAAGAGGACAAAGAACATTGACACTAGATATCACTTCATTCGAGAACCGTTCAACAATGGAGAACTCATCCTACAACATTGCAGATCAAAAGAGCAACTTGCAGACATATTTACAAAGGCTTTAGCAGAACACCAATGTGAGTATTTGAGAGAAGATTTGGGCATTATAAATATTGATGTAATTAGTAATAGAAATTAGGGGGGAGTGTTGGTTGGATTAATTTATACCAACCACATTTAAAACTAAAGCTTCTATCAACCACCAGTTACTATTCATCCACCGACATATCCATTGACACTCACATGGCTCCAAGAATTTTCTGGATCTTCGAGATCCTTCCAAAGACCTCTATAAATAAGAGGCGATTGTAATTGTTTTCAAGCAAGGCAATATCAAGCATGTTTTCAATTTGTTGAGTGTGTTTTTCTTGCCTCTGCCCACTTCAGTATTGGTTACATGCCAAATCATTACCCAACTAGTCTCGGTTACCCATGCTAAAATAGCTTACATATGTTTGTTTTATATACAAAGCTTCATAACAAGTCTCTCCTTCAACTAAGTCTAAAAAAATTCTCTAATCGTTAGATATAAACTCACCTCCTTTATCTATCATTGAACCGGTTGGAGATCTAAAGAACACCAAGCAATCATTTCCACACTTTAATTTATTACAACCTGAAACTTTGATTAAATTTGGTATTTTGTTTTACGATATTTCTTTCTAAATTACCTACAATCCATATTCATGTTTTGACATCTGATAATAGGCATGCTTCTTTATAGGCTATGGAAAGATGTAAGGCCTATAACCAGAGATGGCAAAATATGCAAAGCTTGTAACTTGAACAACCGGCTCGCTGTGACTAGGGTCGGTGGATAGGAGGGGATGTTGCTTATTAAGAAGCTGGTATACTTTAGCATGGCATAAAAGGGTACCCCATATCTGTTATTTATAAGGAATTCAACAAGGCTATTGGTGAAGTTTTAGACTTCAATTATCTAGGGTTTCTAAAACTAGCAAAATTTCTTGAAGAATTGAGGGAATTCCATCGTCATGGAAGATTTTAGGCAAATTGCAGTCATTATTTGTTGTGGAGGTTTTATTTGAACTTATAAATCTACAAAAGATAATTCATTCACAGCCTATGGAAAGCCACAATGTCTATAACCAGAGATGGCAAGTACACACCAAATGTCGATATACCATTTATTTGCGTAGCAGAGAAGGCTTAAAAAACCCAACTCGAATTTGTTGTTCTTGGAGATAACTGTCTAGTTTTCTGTAAACCTAGATGTTGGAGATATTGTATCATCCATTGTTCCTCTACCGCCTATAAAGAAAAGAAAAAAACAATAATGCACGCTGGATTTATTGTATCATCCATTGTCCCTCTACCGTCTGTAAAGAAAACCATAGAACAATAATGCAGATAGAATGGGCATTTTATTTTCGCATCTCTATCCCTTTTTCAGTACATCCCCATGGTCGTGAATTTTATGATATTGGGGTTTTTCGCAGTTTATTTTGAAAACCAAAAGAGAATTCCATAGACTCGAACTGCAAAGATTAAAAGTGTGAACAACTCAAAGTAAGAAATGACAACTACATGTAGAACTGAGTGCATAGAACCTACCACAGGCATAAATCTTACATGAAGTACATATGGATATAAAACTGGAGCATCGTAACGGATTGCTTTTGTGTAAAATGAAAGGAAAGTAAACCCTGATATCACCTTAATGAATTCCCAACAAAATATAAAATTCAATCACACTTACCTCTGACACGCAAAAACCATTCAAGATTAAACAAAATATAAAATTCAAAGACACACACCTCGACGCAACAACCATCTTATCTTTTTATTTTTATTTTTACAAAAACTGAAATTATATATATATAAAAGGCACGACTGAGGTCGCATAGTACAAAAGAGGATACTAGTAGAGGATACCAGCTACTAAATTTCCATCAAAAGTTTACAACAAAGAG
The DNA here is from genome assembly GCA_009831015.1 of Picea engelmannii. Taxonomy (NCBI): domain Eukaryota; kingdom Viridiplantae; phylum Streptophyta; class Pinopsida; order Pinales; family Pinaceae; genus Picea; species Picea engelmannii. The sequence continues at coordinate 31,122 of ML810130.1, forward strand.
TCTGTCAAAGATTCTACTTCTAATATCTAAGCTTTTTTAATCTGTCTTAGAACTATCTTTTGGAAAGATTTATTTATGCCATTTTTACAAAATTTTGAAGTGCCTTACTGATTTGCTTAGGCTCGTTCTTCCTATGGATCTCAGTCTTCCTCTGGTGGGGGCTCGAGTGCTACATTCAGATCGGGCAGAATTGGGTCTGCCCTACTTCTTGTCGCCTTGTTCTAGCTTTGCGTTGAAGAGTTGGATGGCCTGGCTTCCATAATTGCTTCCATGTGCTCCCCTTAGCGTCTGAAGAATTCGACTTCGTCTTGTAACTGATGTATTAAGGTGTGATGCTGAGATAGTGTATCCAAAGTGAAGGTTAGTGTGGAGCTATGATAATCGAGACGTAGTGCCAGTTTCTGAGTGGTGGAGAAGTTATCGTCCACCAATTCATCCTCTGATCTTTCCCGAGATGGGCGTTGTGCCATATTGGAAATTAGATTGACTATAAATACCCTCCTCCAATTACTAGTGATTTATTTGACTCGATCGGGGCTAGCGCTAAAGTTGGTGTTGCTTTCTTTAATTTTGCTTATGTTTTGGTTGTCTCTATAGTTGTCGTTGTCAATACTGCCTCTGGCTATGCTTCCTTTGTCTTCACTGGTTTTGGAGCTTTCTCAGACTGTGGGGTGCCTTTCAATATTGCCGTAGACCAAGTCACCTCTGGTGTGTCCCCTACTGTAGTCTTTGAAATTGCCTTTTGCCATGTTGCTCCCTGGGAGGTCCCTGCTCACTATTTCATCAATTGTATGCCTCTGTTACTGAAGCTATGACATATTCTCAAGAGGCCTCTACTCTTTAACTTCCCTTCCCAATTGAAAATCCACGTTAATGGGTTTCGCTATGGCTTGCTGAGACACTGAATCTGAGACACTGAATCGGGCGCTGGCTATCCAAATTTCCTCTTATGGCTATAATTTGGAAGGAAGAATGTCGTGCAAACTCATAAATGGAATGACGTTCAAGCATTGATGCAACAGGTATTGTCAGCATCCGCTTACTGTGAAGCATGGTTGAAATCCTTTCAGAGGCCTTCACCTCAAGCATAATTAAGGTAGATGTGATGTTGTTGGCTGCAGGGCGGGCGTGGAGTGACGTGTGCGAAAGGTTCCCATGAAGGAAGAGTTCCTTGCATACTAGGAAATCCATATTTTCGTCTTGCGGTGTACAGACTCCCACGGGCTAGAGGATGCATAGGTGCAATGTTCCCCCGAGCATGACGCTCAGCTTACCACTTAAACCTTTCAGCTGAAACGTCGCGTGGGAGGTGGCGCCATGTGGAGCGCATTCAGAAGAGGGCTGAGGCATTAGGGGGGGGCAAAGAAAAAGGGCCTTCCCATAACTTCCATGTGACCAAGACCCATTCCAATTGCTAGATTTGTCTGCTCATCCGCTATCCCATTGTTTGTGCGTAGGACGTGGTAGAATGAGGAGTGAATGGTGGATAGGATAGCTTTGGTCCTTTCAATGATTCTTTTCAACTTTGTATTCTTGGGGTCTGTTCTTTTAATAAAATGTCGGATTATATTCCTGGAGTCCCCTATTACAATTATGTGGACGAGTTGACGATCCTGAGCTAGGAGAGCTCCTTGATATAGCGCATAGGCCTTTGCCAAGTTGTTGGTGGTTACGCCAAGATTCCAAGAGTAGAATAACATTCTTTGTCCTATAGGGTTGTACAATACCCCTCCCGCACCTGCCTCCCCTGGGTTTCCTTTTGATGCACCATCAAAACAAAGAATATGACTGTCTTGGGCGTTTAGCCAATTTTTGAAATCTAGGGGGGGGGGGGAATTGAAGCTGCCAACATGATTTTTTTGGAAAAGTTAAGGGGTGGATGGCGGGTAAATTTATTTTTGCCAACCATTTTTCTTCTGTTGTTGTCAAGGGGCCACCTGCTAGGGCTTTTAAATTTATGGAGGAAAGGTACTCACCCAATTGGTCGATAGCAAGAGTTGCTACTGTTACACATTATTTTCATCACCCTCATGATCGTTAATGATGTAAACCTATCTGTCACCTTCAGAGAGGTCAGTGGCCTGAATTCCTGAAGAAAGAAGGGAGAAGAACTTTCCTTGAGAGAAGAAGTTGTGTTTTCCTCTGTAAAAACCCTATTTTGGAGGATTTTTGTGGGTTGCACCATAGCTAGGGTGCAGAAATGTCTGATTTCCATAGGCTGCACTATAGCTAGGGTGTGAAATTTCTACAGGTTGCACTATAGCTAGGTCGCGGTGGCCTTCGTACGTGGGAAAAATGAACATTTTCTCGATGCTTCTAGAAGGAGAAGCTTCTATGGTGAGGTGGACTCCGAATGGTTTGGATCTTACTCGCTTTCATGATTTAGTGGGATCATCCTAACCTCCTCACCTTATCCTCTTCAACTTATAAAAGGAGAAGAGCTCTCATGGAGAAAGCTAGCTTGATTGGGTTGGAAAGTTCTTGAGCTTTTGAGATCAGAAATTTGGCTTGAGATTGTTAGCTTGGTTAGATTGGCTTTGAGCTTTGCTTTGTCAAGATAGATTATGAGAAGTTATTAGATCCATGGTCTCAGAATCCTTGGAGCAAGAAGTGTGTGGGAAGCATGGAACTGTTGGAAGGAACCTTACGACATCAAGGCATCCAGTTGTAATCTCTCTTCCTATTATTAATATAATACAGTGGCATGTTTCTTTCCCATAGAATTGTCTTTATTTTATTGCATAATTCCTTGATCATATGCATAGGTTGTCATTGAATATACTCGCTTTGCTTTCACTTTGGTTGGTTTGTGTCTCACTGCAAGATCAGTATCACAAGAGCACCAGAGTGAAACAGGAACAACAAGGACATAAGGAAGCGACATTTAAAGGTATGTCTATCGTCTTTTGTTCGGTAGTAAATTTGATGATTAGAGCCCAGGGAAAGCGCCATGTCCTGTCGTGTTTTGTTCTAGACATAGGTGGATCTAGAGGGATTAGTCTATGTCCGCATTCATCGATTTACCCGATAACAAAATTGGCGACTCCACTGGGGAAACGAATGTTTTCCTAGTTTTCCTTGTTTTCTTGCTTTGATTGCTTGGTTTTTATTTTCTGAGTCACTGGAAGATCCAGCTTGACTCTCTGACTCTTAAACCTCACTGGAAAACCTTCTCATTTTTTAATTTTTTCTCATTTTTGTTTTATTTCCGCACCCTTCTTTGAGGGACAGTGCGACGACTTAGGATTTCCACGCCCTACCTATTTTGAGCAGTGCAGAAACGTCGCGCCCTACCTATATCTGGCCCGTGGAAATTAGTGATTTCTGCACCGTGCTAGTCTTCCAGCCTGCGGAAATTATGAAAAAAAATGTTTTTTGGTGGTTTTCCCTGTCCAGGTCTGTGATATGGTTCTAGGGTGAGATGTTGGGTCTGATTACAGTCTGCTTGACAAATTTGAATATGCTTTCAGCCATCTTTGTCTCATTTTTGCTTTGTTTATTTTTGAAAGATTTGATCTCTTCCTTTAAGTGTCTTTCTGTTACAAAGCATTGTTTTTTCTTTAGAATTGTTTGGTGAAAGAATTTCTTTTTCTTTTATAGAATAGTTCGTGTTAAAAGAGAAAATTGTTTGGGTTTCCTTGTTTCATATCTATTTGCTATTGCTTTTAGCTATCTTTGAAACAAAAATCTTATTTATTTCTTTATATTAGATTGGGGGCATCCTTGCATTTGAAGTAGCGAAATTGCATGATTCTTGGCATTTTTTTATCTTAAATTATGAAAAAAATTCCCCCTCATGGCCGGGGGGGGCATGAATCGTGTATTGGTGTATAGTCTATTTTGCTCATTTCTTGAAAATATTGATATTGATGAGTTTTACAAATTTGGTACATTGTGCATATGGGAATGATAAATGTTTTCTCCTTCTCGTTGCATAGCTTTCATCGAAATGAAAAGATTGAATCTTCATCTCTTTGCATAACTTTCGAGTTGGTCAAAACACCATATTGTCCACGCCATTTTCCTCTTGAGTAATAATAGCCATAAAATAAAGCGCTTATAAAAATTGATTAGACATTTTTATATTTTCTGGTAGCAAACCTACATTAGATTAGTTGTAGGGATTTGGAATAGGTGTGAAAGATAACTTTCCAAAGCTGCAAACAAACATAGAATCTTGAGTTGGGGAGTGGCGAAATCCACTTATTACATATCGTCCTGGGAAGCCCTTCTAACACAAGGTTCAATCACGAGGTCGCATTGAGACTGGTAGAGTTACTCACCCTGCTTTGTTGGTCTTGGTGTAGAGGTTGTGTGTATTATGGGGGTCGCTTGAGAGGTATACCCACAATGATGAGTGGAAGCCTTTCAAGTTGATTTCGGGCTAGATACCCTGCCTTTGCACGTGGATCGGACTGTCGACTATTTCCCCAAGCATCACTGTAGTAATTGGTAACCTTAGTGGCCTATCTCTTTAGGGTCTTTACACAAGGTGACTGTGGAGGGGCAAGTCTTCACGGTACCTGGAATCCACATTGGCCAAACTCACTCGAGCTCCTTGGAGGGTAAATCCACATTTATTGCGTGGAAGCTTGTACCAAGGTGTAAGTCCATTAAGAAAGTCATCAACGTAACTTTTCCACCCGCTCTATCTCATCCCCTTCTTACTTTGTTCCCACGACGTTGGATTTCATCACCAACTAGTGAGCTCATTATAAGAAGGTTTTGTTTGCTTGCTTTCTTTCTAGATTTTTAGCGTGTGTTGTTTGTTTTTCCTACTGGACTCTAGATTGGATCTTTATTTTAATGGCATCAATTCCTGAAATGACCAATGAAGGAACCTCTGCTCCAGGGGAACCTTTGGTTTTTCCTTCTTACGGAAACATTGGTCCTCCTCACATCGCTACTTTGAGCCTTCCAGGTCTCACAATTGGATTACCGGTGTGGTTGTTTTCCACTCAGGTAATCCCAAATGCAGTTAGTGCTTCCGTTGTAAGCACTTCCCCCCAAGAGCATCAACCTCATGTTGATCCTTCACCTTCTTCACCAGTAAGACATTCTTCACCTTCTTCACTTGCAAGGTCCTCTTCCGTTTCATCTTCTTCGTCGAGTGAAAGCTCTGAAGCTAGTAACCTGGTGAATAAGAAGTAGAAGAAAAGGAAGAATAAGAAGAAGAAAAGTAAGCAAGGATCCACACTTCCAACCACTACCAAACGTGTTGGAAAGAAACCAGTTACTATTGATCGTGTTGGGAGTGTTGATGATGCCAAGAACACCCAAACAACCCGTAAACCCAAGTACCCTTGCAGGATTTGCAAGGGTAGCCATCTTCTTAAGGATTGCCCTGGTTTATCCAAGGTTATAGAAGCATGGTCTACACACCCTCGCCAACCCATGTTGTCAGCCTCTGAACAACATGTTGATGACCTCCCGTCAACTAGCCAAGATACTGTTGGGAAGAAGAAAAGTAGAGCCAAGTTCCCATGTATGTTATGCAAAGGGCATCATCTAACTCACCTTTTCCCTTGTATGGAAAAAGCCTCGAAATTACTGGAAGACATGATTTTTTCACAGCCCCAACTTCCAGCTTCTTATTGCAAGCTTACTCTCGACCCACTTGTAGTTGATGGAATGATCAATTTGGTCCCTTCGTCGATCAATTTGGTTGATCATGCAGTCAATCTGGTCACGTCCTTAGTTGAACCAGTTGACAAAGTGGTCACTCTGATCCCATCCTCAATCGATCCCACTCTCTCGTTAAAGAGTGAAACCCAAGTGGTTGATCTCATCCCATCCTCGGTCAATCCCACTCTCCCACCAGATAGTGAAACCCAAGTGATCGATCCGTCTCTACCCGTCGACCCCATTCTCCCCTTGGAGAATGAAACCCAAGTGGTCGATCTGATCTCGTCATCGGTCGATCCTACTCTCCTGCTAGAGAGTAAACCTGATATCGCCCACATTTTTCTCATTGATACAGACTCTACCGTGCCGGGGGGTATTCCTCCTTCTCCCGTGGAACCCTGTCCAAGTAATGAGGCCATCCGTTTTGATTGGGGTGTGCTAACTAGACCTCGTCTTCCCTCTCACATTCCTTTCCAGATTACAGTGCAAGTTTGTGGTTGGGACATTCCTCAGACGTTGATAGATGAAGGTGCGTCCGTTAGTATTTTGCCCTCATTTGCTTGGCAAGCTTTGGGTTGTCCTCAACTTGCCCCGGTTATGCAAAATCTGTTAGCTTTCAACAGAAGAACCAGTCCACCTTTAGGGATCCTTCCTCAGTTTCCTGTAACTTTGGGAGCGAAAAATGTCTTTATTGAAGTCATGGTAGTCCAAGACCCCTTGTATTTTTCTTTACTCCTTGGGCAGGATTATGTCTATGCCATTAAAGCTATTGTGTCCACTCTCTTCCATGTGATATCTTTCCCACACGATGGAAGAATGGTGATTATTGATCAACTTTCCTTCATCGGTCTTGATTGGATTACCTCCCTTAGTAGTTCTTATATGCAGACAATATCGCCCTCGCCACATGTTAATTATGTGGCGTTGTCTCCCGTGACTTCAGCTTCTGATGATTTGGATCCAGTAGTTGACATGGTGATCTCTTCAATCGGGATTTTAGAGCTTGATCTTTGTACTCCTATCGCGACCCTCGATCTGTGTTCCTTCCAGAGTGGGTTTCTTCCATCAAGTGAATATCTCTTGGAGGCCATGATCGAGTTTTGTCCCTTGACATGGTGTCCTTGCAGAGCACTGTCCTCTTGGAAGCCATGATCAAGAAGAGTGTCTTTGAGCATGCTTTTATGTTTTCAAGCTCATTAAAAAATGAAACCAACTTCGAGCATGCTTTTCTGTTTTCAAACTCGTTAAAAAATGAAACCAACTTTGAGCATGGTTTTCTGATTTCAAGCTCGTTAAAAAATGAAACCAGTTACGAGGATAGTTTTGCGTCTCCATAGCAACCTCATTAAAAAATGAAACAGAGGTCTAGGGATTGACCCTGGATTCTCGAGCATAGTTCTTATTTATGTGTCAAGCTCGTTAAAAAATGCAACAAAGGTTTAGGGATTGAACCTGGATTCACGAGCATAGTTCTTATCCTGTGTCAAGCTCGTTAAAAAATGAAAAACTTCCCCCTCTCTGTTTGAGTCAAGTCCTTCGTCTAGTATTTGAAGATTCCTTTCATTCGTCTTTGCAGTTGGATGAAATGAAGCTTGGGGGGCAATGCTTCCAGCCTCTAGACTTGATGTTGAAGTTGAGCTACTAGCTTCTTAAGCTGGGGGCTAGGTACCAACCATGCGTTGGGAAGTCTCAAGCATAGTTTTCTATGGTTCAAGCTTGTGTAAAAATGAAACCAGCTACCTCAAGCATAGTTTCCTCTGGTTCGAGCTTGTGTAAAAATGAAACCAGGTCCAAGCATAGTTTTGTTTAGTTTTTGAGCTTGTGTAAAAATAAAATCTATCCCAAGCATAGTTTTGTTTTGTTTTAAAGCTTGCGTAAAAATGAAAACAATCCCGAGCTTAGTCTTTGTTCTTTCTCATGCTCGTAAATACATGAGAATAAGTCACCGAGCTTAGTCTCTGTTCTTTCTCGTGCTCGTAAATATGTGAGAATGTAACCGAGTATACTTTTATCACTTTTTCGGACTCGTAAAGGTTATACGAAAAAGGAACCCCTTGGAGTTCGCTTTAAACTCTTTTCAGACTCTCTAAACATGAAAAGATTGTTGAGCAACCTTGTTCTTTTCATGCTTGTAAAAGTATTTGAAGAAAATGTCTGTTGAGCGATAGCTTATCTCTTTTTTAGTCTCATCAGACTAACTTACGAAAAAGGAACTGAGAGAGTTCTCTTTAAGTGTTTTTCAGACTCTCTAAACATGAAAAACCTCTGAGTTGTCTTTCTTTGGACTCGTTAAACAAACATCGAAAGGCCCATATGGGACTGAACCACTCCTTCCTAGGGTTCATTAAACATACTTCGAGGGACCCATCCGAAGGATGAGCTTACATCAACAAGCATATGTTATCCTCCTCAAGCTTGTGTAAAAATAAAGAGGTACTCGCTAGAAATGATGGGGGGAAATTTGGGAAAGAAATGTGTATAAACCTGTATTCCATGGAAGAGTCACTTTTTGAACATGATACCCTTTCACTCACTTTGTGTCTAGGTTGGAAAATCTGCTTGTCTCTTGATCATACTCCTATAAGATTACAAATTGGCTTGTGATCCCTGTTGTTGAGTCAGTGTTTCCAAAAACAGTTGTTGTGTCATCAATATGTTCAAAGAGAATTTATACTCGGAAAGCCTTCTATTGCGGTGGCCATTTTTGCAGTCCTTAAGCCTTCTATTGCATCAGCCATCCATGAGTTAGTCCTAAATCACTTGTTACTCTGATCTACTTCAAATATTGGTACTCATTTCGTGTCATTGATGGGGGATACATCAAGGCCCTCCTGTGACGAGTCTTTTCCTGTTTACTTCAACTCATTATCCAAGAATTAGACTTAGAAACTAAATGGTACCTTAGAACTTGCATGCCTCAATGGCAGGTTTCCTCGCTTTCGACATGGGTTTTCATTATTGACCCTTGATCGAGAGATTCCACCGAGTGTTCGACTTCAACTCATTTATTCACATTCATCGGATTGTACTAAGGTACCTTGGGAGTCATTGACATTAATGGTGATTTCCCTTGCACTTGTTAATAGTATTCATTAATGAATGGTAATCAAGTGGTTTCTACCATGTTCGACTTCAACACCTGTAATCGCATGGTTAGATTCGTACTATAGAGTGGTGGAGATGAAGACCCTGAATCTTTTCTCACAGGTTCAGGTTGCGTTGGAGTATATTCAAGTTGTACTATTGCATAGGTCCACATTGTACGTCTCGTGGCTATGTTCAAATTTGAGTCTTTAACACATAGATCCACAGTGTATTTTTTGTGGCTATGTTCATATTTGAATCATAATGGCATGGATCCACAGTGTATGTTTGGTGGCCATGACCTGTATTACTTGACATGGATCTTAGCATGTCGGAATTTATGCTTTGAGTCATTTTATCTTGAGTATGGGAATGCATACCTCAGTGATGATATATTATTGTACTGTGTTTCCTTGTTTGTTGACAGGTTTCCGACTGACTGTTCCTTGTTCCCTACACACACTCGACAAAGTATTTCAGCTATCACTATATTCTAACTTCATACTTTGGAGGGATCTATGTTACACATTATTTTCATCACCCTCATGATCGTTAATGATGTAAACCTATCTGTCACCTTCAGAGAGGTCAGTGGCCTGAATTCCTGAAGAAAGAAGGGACAAGAACTTTCCTTGAGAGAAGAAGTTGTGTTTTCCTCTGTAAAAACCCTATTTTGGAGGATTTCTGCGGGTTACACCATAGCTAGGGTGCGGAAATGACTGATTTCTGCAGGCTGCACTATAACTAGGGCACGAAATTTCTGCAGGCTGCACTATAGCGAGGTCGCGGTGGCATTCGTACGTGGGAAAAATGAGCATTTTCTCGATGCTTCTAGAAGGAGAATCTTCTATGGTGAGGTGGCCTCCGAATGGTTTGGATATTACTCGCTTTCATGATTTAGTGGGATCATCCTAACCTACTCACCTTATCCTCTTCAGCTTATAAAAGGAGAGGAGCTCTCATGGAGAAAGCTAGCTTGATTGGGTTGGAAAGTTCTTGAGCTTTTGAGATCAGAAATTTGGCTTGAGATTGTTAGCTTGGTTAGATTGGCTTTGAACTTTGCTTTGTCAAGATAGATTGTGAGAAGTTATCAGATCCATGGTCTCAGAATCCTTGGAGCAAGAAGTGTGTGGGAAGCAAGGAACTGTTGGAAGGAACTTTACGACATCAAGGCATCCGGTTGTCATCTCTCTTCCTATTATTAATATAATACAGTGGCATGTTTCTTTCCCATAGAATTATCTTTATTTTATTACATAATTCCTTGATCATATGCATAGGTTGTTATTGAATATACTCTCTCTACTTTCACTTTGGTTGGTTTGTGTCTCACTGCAGGATCAATATCACAAGAGCACTGGAGCGAAACAGGAACAACAAAGACATAAGGAAGCGACATTTAAAGGTATGTATATCGTCTTTTGTTCGGTAGTAAATTTGATGATTAGAGCCTAGGGAAAGCACCATGTCCTATCATGTTTTGTTCTAGATCTAGGTGGATCTAGGGGGATTAGTCTATGTCCACATTCACTGATTTACTCGATAACAACTACTGAGGGAGGGGGGGGGGAACTAGCTTCTCCTTAAAAAATCTTTTATTTCTTGCCAGCCAAATTTTCCAGCACACATATACAATCGAGGCCTTCCAGACGCAGCTTATAATTGGATTCTTGGTGAGTGAGCCTTTGTAGTATTTACTCCATTTCCCAATCAGACTTTTGCTACTGGTTGACCAAGATATTTGAGGGGTTAGCTTTAAGTAGACACTATGCATCACATGTTTGGTAAAATTTCAATTTAGCAAAAGATGATCAGTGCTTTCATGGTTTTGGTTACAAAGAGCACATCTAAATGGCCTAATGTATCCTCTTTTATTCAGAATTTCGCTTGTTAGAAGCTTGTTGTGAGCTAACTGTCGACCAAAGGTATTAATCTTTGGTAGACCATCCAAATTCCAAATTTCTTTCCAGATGGCAGATTTTTCTGGCAAATCATTTTCTTGGAGGAGATTTTTGTATCCCAACCTTACTGTGTACCTGACCTCTCCCCAATCCCTACTGTCATTCTGATTAAGGTGAACAAGGGCAGAACCAGAGACAAACAAGAGGAATTGATGGGCCTCAATGCGCAAGAGAGGGGGGACCTCTCCCAAGTTCCATTTTTTCCAAGCGCCATTGCTCTTCCATTCAGAGATATCAAAGAGAGTGGTTTTCCTCTCAGAGGTTAGCTAATGTCTGAGGGGGTCAAGAGTGGATATGCAGGATAATTTTCCCCTGTCTGAGAAATGATCATCCCAAATTTTAATTTCTTTGTCGTTTCCTAGACTCCAACTGAGATGATTTTGAATGAGCGACATAGAGACCCGGATTAGCTTCTAGATGGGGGAACTTGATTGACTGAGTGTGACTTTTTCCAGACACCTCTTTCTGATTTTTGACAGATACTTGTAACAAATTTCCTTTTTCCACCAATCTTTTCCTCCAGTGATTAAACAACATATTATTTTTTCCTCCAGGGCTATGCTGATCTTTTTCAGGTCCAAGATACCCAATCCCCATTTTCTTTAGGAGCGCAGACAGTTGACCAGTTAACCATGTGGATCTTTTTCCCGTTGTCTTTGCCCCCTTGCCAAAGAAAATTCCTAATTAATTTGGCCATTTCTTTTTTAATTCCCACTGGAGCGTGGAGGGCTGAGAATTGAAAAATTGGAAAGGAGGATAATACTGACTTTATTAAGACCACTCTTCCAGCTGGGTTCAACTAGGTTGCTCCCCAAATTTTGAATTGGTCCTTGAGATTTTGGAGGATCACATGCCATGCCTCCCCAAGGAGGGATTTTATACTGATAGGAGTGCCAAGGTACTTGAAGTACTTCCAATCAATTGAAAAGGCGAACTGTAGGATATTTACAATTGTAACTGTTGTACTTGCTTTCGTGTTCCATGCATAAATTTGGCTTTTGTGCTTATTGATAAGACCCTAAGATGCTATTTCATATTGGTCGAGAACCAGTTTTAATCTTCTAGCCATTGTTTGAGAGGTGCCTCCTAGTAGAAGAGTTTCATCAACAAACTGTGAATTGTTTAATCTTCTGACACCCCTTGTTATTTTCAGCCCTGGGATATTTCCAGTGGCTTTTTCATGTTCCAGTCTTCTATTCAACGTTTCTGCCATAATAACATACAACATTGGAGAGTGTGGGCATCCTTTCCGTAGTCCTCTTGTGGCTTAGAAGAAAGGAGTTGGGCGCCCATTTATCAGGGGATCTATTCAAGGGGACGATATGCAAGCCTCGATCCATGAGACAAAGGAGTGATTGAAACCAATTATTTTTAAAACATCATAGAGGAACTCATGTTTTACTCGATCAAAGGCATTTTCCATATCTATTTTGATTATCATCCCTTTTTCTCTATTAGTGACACTGGTGTGAATTGCCTCTTGCACTAGGATGATATTATCCCAAATTTGCCTTTGCATCACGAAGCCCCCTTGATTGGGAAGAATGAGTTGTGGGAGCAGATGCTTTAACCTGTTTGCTATGACCTTTGTAGGAGACATTGCAGAGAGAGATAGGGCGAAAGTGGTCAAAAGAGTTTGCATTTTTTCTTTGGGAATCAGGGATAGAAAGGAGGCATTAGTTGCTCCTCCTAATTTTCCAGATTTTTGGACATATTTAATCATACAGAGAAGATCCTTTTTTATTATTTCCCAACATTCTCGATACAAATGGAGAGTGAAGTCGTCTGGCCTAGGGGCTTTGTCAGGATCAAACTGGTAAACATGTGCTTTAACTTCCGCTTATGTGACCACCTTGTTCAACTCTTTATTATCCTCTTCCTTTATCAAATGCAGTATCTGCTCCATAAACTGTAAGCTCTCCTCTTTGTTATCTACACCATCTTGGGTATAAAGATTTTTAAAGTGGGAGGAAGCCTCCTTTTTTATCTCCACGAAAGAATTGACTCTATCTCCCGAGGCTATTTTTATTTCCTCCACTGTGTTTCTGTGTTGTCTTGCTTTGGCCTACTTATGAAAAAAAGAGGTATTATTGTCTCCTGCTTGAAGCCACAAGGCTCTAGATTTGAGTCTCCACTCCTTTTCTTCATTGTGGAGCACTCTCAAATAATTTTGAAAGTGCTCTTTCTCCTGTACTAAATGTTTGTTTTAAATTGCATTAGTGTCCATTTCCTCCTGAATATCTTCTAGTTTCTTTTTATATCTTTCAATTTCTCCTCTTATGTTGTGGAAAGAGACTTTAGCCTAGTCCTTTATTGCTTGTTTTGCCTTTTTGACCTTTTGTTCCCAAATATACACGGGGGTTTCGTCTATTGATATTATGGTAGTTGCGGGAGGTATTTACCTCCACGTCTAACCATGACGAGAATAAAATATTCCGGGAAGCAAGAAAAAACCCTAAAGCATTAAACTTAACCCTAGAAGACAAGTCAACTCTAGGACATTTTTAATATTAAGTATTTAGCCTCTAGAATGAGAAGTTGGCCCAGACAACTTAGGAAAACAGTATGAATACAAGTAGCTAGGCCTCATTTGGTACAGACAACTTGAAATTTCAGCAGTGAAGAAGTGTACATTGCAGAAACTGGGCAAGTGCGCAAGTCTGGGGAGTAGCTGCAGTTGGCAGCTACTGCAATCTGTATTCCTAGTTTAGGCTTGAACTTTCTATTGGTTATGGTTGGACTTTCTGATCAGTCTTGGTTATCTTTGCTTAATGCATTAGCCTTGGTTGGCTATTGGTTTGATTCCAGAATCATTCTCTATCAAGATTAAGGTGCTCGAGGGTGGCTTCGGCCTATGGTTGGGTGACAATATTGTTATATTGTCTATGGTTAAACAAACACATCTATTACTTTCTAACAGGTTATGGACCCACACTATCTTCGGATAGTCTAACTGCTGGAAGATAGATTGGGAGGATTTGCTCAGTTATAGTTGCAGTTGCAACCACCTTTTGTTGCAACAATGAAACCCTAACCCTCTTGTTGAGGCACCTTAAGTGAAGAGATTAACCTAATTTCTGGATAGCCTAGTGCACCCTAGCCTAGCACATCTCCTGGTACCCTTAGCAAGCTAAGACGTCAAGTTTGAGTTTTTTGTCAAAATCAAGGGTTGACCAAGTCCAAGCAATTATGACTTACTCTATGAAGTTAGAAAACAAGTTAGAAGGGGCTTCTAACTTCAGAGCATGGAAGACAAGGATTGACCTCATCCTTGCCAAGAATAAAGTGTTGGATATCGTGAAAGGAAAGATCATGGAACCACAGTTCGAAGAAGGAAAAGAGAAGGAACCTTAGAACGTTGCAGTTATGGAGAAGTTCAAAGATAGTGACATCAATGCCATGAGTATCATAGTTGAATCTATAAAAGACCACTTGATACCCTACATCTCCCATTTTGACTCATCTAAGAAGATGTACGATGCCCTAACAAACATCTTCTTAGTCAGAAACATTGGACAAGTAATGAGTCTGAAGAATGAGCTCTGTGACCAGCGATCAAAATTCAACACGTCACAGCCCGTCAGAGGGGGTCCAACACGTCTCAGAAGGGTTATTAAATAATTAAACGTAAAAAAATAAAATTAATTTCAATTTTTAAAAATTATTTCGGAAATGTTAAAAAAAACTTAAAATTTCCTAGGAAGGGTAATATTTTAATTTGTCAGTCATTAAAATTTGCAGGTTATGGTTTACCAATTAAAAATTTGTCGGTTACAGTTTACCAATTAACACTCCACTCACATTAAAATTTGTCGGTTACCAATTAACACTCCACTCAGCACTGGTCAGTGGTGTACAATGTACACTGCATAGGTAGATAAATGTTGCTTCATGCGAAATTGCGGTAACATTGAAGTTTGAACAAGTTCCCTTCGAGAATCAAACTGTAACACTGATGTTTTTTCACTGAATTTTTTGGAGAAGCTGGCTATGGAGGAAGAAAAAGTTGTCAAGTTCACATTACTAGCCTTGCCCGTTGATGTTGTCTGCGACCTCCTGTCAATTGGGGTAAGGATTCAGGAACCTGAGCTCTTTACTTTATTTACTACTATATATGCGTATACGTTCTTCAAGCTTTTGCAGCTGCTAACAAATTAAGCAGTTTCTCCAAGTTTGATATACAACCAAAAAAGTTTTTGAAATAACGTGTAATCACTATAGTAGTTCCATGCCTTGGAAGCTCTTAGTTATGTTAGCATTACAGAGGTATTGGGTAGTTATCTAGGGTTTTGCTCTGGCTAGTAGTCGCAACCAACTAATGCATTATAGGTAGTTGTGGGTCATCAATAGGACCACAGATGGTGTTATAAACATTTTTATCCATATCTTGTATGTGATTTAATCATGGGTCCTATCATAAAGCAATGCCACTCCACAACATGCAATTAATCTGTCCTCTGCTATTGGTGACGATGGGGCAAACTGAAAATTTCCACCTAAGGGCATGACCCTGTATGGAGGAGTTGAAGCTTGAGAGGGTGGTGGGAGTAACCCTACTTAATAAATTGCTCTTCAATTGAACTACAATAGGTGTATAAGCCTCGCCATTAGATGAATATAAAGCAGTGCAGGTGAGGAATCCAGATTGCCCAGTCGTGCAAACCAGTAAAGCCATTGAACCCAAATGTTATGCTAAAAGCTACCACTTAGATAGTAATTAGGTTGGGTTATGTCTGTAACCGGGAAATATGTCGAGAATTCATCAACGGTTGGAGAACGTGTAATAAAATGTGGAGTCGATAGGGTAATGTGGGTGCCATGATACACGACCTTGTCACTGTGAATCCCACCGATAGCGTAGTATTGCTTTCTTTCTGTGTTTGTGTAGAGCATTGTAAGTTGTAACAGACATCGGTTGAGGTTGGCGATTCGGTGGCTTTCGACTCTTATGGGCTGGATCTCTTCTTGCTTTCTTCTCCACATTCAACTCTTGCCTCATACTTTTCATGCTTTCTTCTCCACATTCAACTCTTGCCTCATACTTTTCATATACGAGTTGGGTTTTATTAAATTCCTAGACTCTTCTTTGATTATTGTTCATATTCAAGCCATATGCATTCAAATTTGTTGTACATATAGATCATATAAGAATTAGAGAGGCTTCAGGCAAATGAATCAAAGTTCGAAACCCTAGGGTATTTGTATTGGGTTTTCTCTGAGCATTTGAAGTGGCGGATTTTGTTCAAGTTTCTTCGGTCATGGGATTCGCTATACCAAGACTGTTGTTTCATGTAGCAGTTACGTTGTATTATATAAAGACTACCATGTGTTGGGCTCTTCATTTTGTTGGGCTACATGACTCTGGAGAACCAGAATACTCTTCCTGGCGAGATTTCCCTGATATCAATTCCTCTTATGTTCCTTCGATCTCTGCCGATACGATTAGAGTGACCAGATCCTTATCAATTTTGCAGGAAAAAAAAAGCATAATAATTATTACTTTCTTTCTTGTTTTGATGCTTAGCTTGAATTTCTACTTACACAACTAAATAAAAGAACCGATTTTTCAAAGAAAACTGATTTCTTCACGGAAAACTCTGATTTCTTCACGGAAACTGTGATTTCTTCACAAACTCATGGAAAACTTTGCATAAATGCATTTTCGCAACAGTCAGGTATATTTCGTCTTCTAAGATTTAGAAAGAGCTAAACCTCATTCGAGTAGCACAAAGTCACCAATGATGGGTGAAATTCTAAAATTTTCTTCATATGGAAAATTAAGATCCCAAATTGATGGTAGAATAAAAATCGTTAGTAATGATCGTAGGCGTGTGAAAAAAAAGAAAGATCACAGGGAGCGAAAAAGGATGCTATGCCTTTGATGTGAGAGATTACAAAAAAAAGAATGAAAATATTAATGAGATTTCAAGATCAAATCACAATTTAACTCTGGAAAAACCCATATAGCATAATACTATCAGGAAAGGCGCCACACTGCAACTAGGCCTGTAACATCTACTTAGCTTAGCTTGAATTTCAAGTCAAGTTTTGAGGGTGATCCAAGTCAAGTTTTGATTTGATGCTTAGCTTGAATTTCAAGTCAAGTTTTGAGGGCGATCCAAGTCAAGTTTTGATTTGATGCTTAGCTTGAATTTCTACTTGAATATATCTCACTCCTTAGGGTTTTTGTTTTTTCGTTTCTCCCCTCATCTGCGGGCTTACACAACGGGCGGTCAATTTAGAGACAACTTGCCTGTCGTTACAATCGGGAATCTTGTAGAGAGATTCTTTGAGTCGATAGGGGGTGATCTCATGTGTGCCATCTGTTTGAACTCGTTCGAGGAAGAGGAGCATATCAGAGAATTGTGTAATTGCCATCATATATTTCACAGGAATTGTCTAGATAAGTGGCTTGATCATCGTCAGACGATGTGCCCTCTCTGCAGATCTTTCCTTATGCCGGAGAGAATACTCAATATAGAGGTGAGTAAATCGTGGGTTGTCGATCGGATCGCTTATATCTTCGGTGAGGATTTAGCGATTTCGTCATAACAGAGAGAATTTTCAAAGCAAAAACTGAATTGTGTATGATGTATATGTTAAAATAGATTAAAATTTATAGACTGATCTGTCCATAATGGGATATGATGGTAGCAGTCTGTGATGGATTTAAGTGGGGTCAGTGTATGATTTGGGGTTTAGGGTGGTTTCCAGGCTAACAAGAATTATAGCTAGAAAAACTATCATTAGATCTGCATTGATACTTGAAGTTACAATAATTATAGAGTCAACAACCACTCGCCAATTTTGACACGACATCACCTACTTATCATTCCGTCTTCATGATGCATAGAAACTTCCATTAAGATCCTGTTCAGTACCGTCAGAGTACCTACTCCCAGAGGTTTAAAACTTATTGTGTCTTTATCCATGAAGACCTTTCCTCCTCCTCCTCCTCCTCCTCCTCTTCCACTTTCCTCTTATAAAAATCAAGTGAAAGTGGCAAACCCCTGTCGTTTCTTTCAATAAATTAGATCTTATGATCCATTTGAAATGGTGAGGCTGGACCGCCAATGGAAAACAGTAATCATTATGAGTTGTTTGTTAACTTTTCAGACCCCAACCCAATTTCAGTCTTGCTGATTTTTCAGCCAATGTTAAATGCCGAAACTCCAGTTTCAGCGCAGTTTCAGCATAAAAAAAACTTAGCAGAAAATAAACTTCAGAACTGAAACATGAGGATTC